>JAIPRN010000864.1:0-11150 GCA_025469175.1 Geopemphigus sp. TES_GeoC_2020 | reverse complement strand
CGTCGTTCGGCGCGTATTACCTGACGGCGGCGTTTTCAACCGCGACACACCGAAACGCCGTGTAAAACCGATACCGCGGTTCCGTTTTCGGTGAACACCGAAGCATAGTTCCGTACGAACCGTTTACCCATCATACCCACGTTATTCGTCCGTTTCGTTCGTCGCCGTTTCATTATAATAACCGCGCGCGCGTATTCCGCCCAATAACGTATTATTCAATCGACGACGGCGTGCAAATACGTGTGATTACACGCGAAACGTATTCATTAAAAATCGCCAACGATCGTTGACGGTGACGCTAATTCGAGCGCGAAACATATACACCGAATAAACAATTTTATTTTCCACGTCCGTCCTACACGAACGACGTCGACGTAGGCACTTCGAAACACCACGGCGGTGGGAAAACGTTTTTTTGTGTACGCGTTTTTCGCGTCGTCGTTTTTTCGATTTCGTACGTTTCTCCCCTATACGATATATAATTACGAACGGCTAAATTATTGCCGATACGAAAATGTGTGTGTGTGTGTGTGTGTGTGTGTGTGTGCATTTATGGAAGCACGCGACGCTTATATTTCCGTTGGGGGCGAAACCTCTGACCAAAGGATGTATTCGTACGTAACGTTATATTTATGAGGGAAAAAAAGTGAAAGAGACCTAGTAGGGGTAAATAATAATAACAAACGCGACAGAAAAAAGTCGAGACGAGAATACGTATATACGTGTGTGTGTGTGTGTGTGTGTGTGTGTGTGTGTGTGTGTGTATATATAACGATGACGATGACGACGACGATGACGATGATATAGGAAAAAGATACACACAGATTGATTCCCCAGTGGGTTCGGGAGTGGAGGCGATGTGTACACGGAGGGTATCGTCGGTGACCGGGGTTTTAGCGAATCTGTCCAGCCGAATATCTACTTCGGGCAAAGGGGAGGGTTTGAACACTCACCTCTTCCCCCAAACTCCGTGCATGTACCCGACCGTCAGAAAGATACCACCGGCCCGGCGGAGAAAAACGGGAGAGGCGAACCGTTCGCGTATACATAGTGATGTGTGTGTGTGTGTGTGTGGAGGTTCGTTATGTTTTCCCGAGCGACCTACCGCCGCCACTCGGACGCAATATATAAATTGCTCGGGGCACGCGGACTTTCCAGCGTACGATTTTCCCCAAAGGCGCCGGTGGCGGAGGATGTGTGGGCAAAGTGTGTTCGGAATTTCGGTTGTGCATGTATGTGTGTGACTAGCGCTTCGTAGTAGTCGATCGCGGTGTATATATATATATATCGCTTGATGGGTTCGTCTTGGAAGTAATGTAACTCTATATGGACAGATAGATATGTAGTATAGAATATATCTTAAGCGCTAGAGAGTTACTAATTTTATTAAATTGGTCGACTATTGCGCGTACGTAGTATTGAAGTTTTTTTTTTAGCACCGGCCGGTACAGCGGTAGTCCGCGCAACGCGAGAAAAAACCGATTTTAAAGTACGATTTTTTTTTTTTTTGAAAAAGAACGTCGCGTATACGCAAAACGGAAAGTTTCTCGGTTTATTTATTACTCGGTCCGCGCGCCACGACTCCGCCTGGACTCTCTAACGGATCGATCGGAACGGTCGACGTATCTCGTCTGAAAGTGGTCGACGAGACGAATGTCGTCTACAACTACTTATTCGTCCCGTCGGTCCTTAAAACCAATTCACTTTAGAACGATGCCCCCGTTAGACAACCGTGTCCGAACGCTCGGGGCGATACCTAAACGGGGCCCCGGCCGAAACAATACCGGAAGTATAAAAACCAAAGGCGACGGACGGACAAACTTCGAAAACGATATTACATAAAGTAATATTGGACCGGGGCGACGCCGAGTCGTGTTCCCGTGTCTGATAACACGTAGACGCGGAAAGTCCCGTCCGTTTGTCCGTCACGCAATTACTCTTTGGCTAATGGACCGATCGGGTCGGAGGGGTTCGTATCGTTGGAACGTGCTCGGCGTTCATACAACGAACGCCGCCACTATACGCCGTACGTCGTTCCCAGGGACGAAAGAGGACGAACGGGCGGGCGTTCCTACGGGAAATTTTCGAATTTGACGCGCCGAACGCTGGAAGGGTAACAAACCAACGGCGGCCGCTCCAATACCGCGGGGACCCTCTAGATTCGTTCGTAATAATAACTTCGGCAATCACGCGGATAGTTATTGAGAGGTCGCACGTAGTGGCAGTGACCGGTTTGTTTACGTAATACACGGCGCGCGACGAATAATACGAAAATATCGTTCGCTAGTCCGGACCGCGCCTAGTGTACGCCAATTATAGTAACGTGGAAACGAATGTAAGCGCGTGTTGATCGAAACGCCGTTTTCCTTATCGCGAAATTACGCCTAATTTATAACGCACTCGTCGTCGTACCATTTAATCCGTACGTCGACTGTTTCGGGTCGAACAAATCCGCGCGTCAGGCCGTCATTCCCCTCCCTCCCCCCATCACCACCCACGGTTGTGGCGCGCCCCGAACGGCTACGACGGATGGCCGGATTTACAAAACGACGAGTCCGTCTTTTGGCGGTATCGCCAGTGTCTAACAAGCGATTGCCCACGACGATTAAACAACGCGGTACACGGCGGTCACCGACGTTCGTTCGGCCATCCAAAATCCGGTCGATCGGTTTACTGTGGTACGATACCGTTCGCCATACGAGTCTTGGCCCACGACATACGTCGAACGCGCGTGTAACATTTAAGAACCGTCGCGCGTACGTGTCAAATGCGCGCGTGCGTGTCGTTCGAACGTATTCGCCCGCGATCGATAAATGTTCGCCGACGGACGACAAGTATTTGCACTTACCCGACCGGGACGAAAGTTCCCGAATTTCTCGTTATCGTGGGGCCGCCGGTACCGCGGACCAGCCGTCGTTTTAGAGCGCGCGGATTATTCGCCGCCGACGTCCGAAGTGATCGGGCAACGCCGGAACAATAATAGTCGAAAAATGAATAACGATTACCACGGCGAACGAACGTTACTAAGCCCGCCGGCGGCAAATCGGTCCCGTCGGGTACACCGGCCCGCGTCCGCAATGACGCGCACGCGCTCGGCTCCACCGCGTCCTATTTCGAATTCGGAGCCATTTCTCGGGACGGCGTGTTATTAGTGAACCGTAGGCACCCGTCGTTGACACACGTACGTAACGGACTGTCTTTGTCCGGCCGACGAACGGCGGACGCGCCCAAATCAAATTTCGCGCGGAACGAGCGGCCGGCCGAAGCCGATCGACGACGATTTTCCCGGCGGTTCGCGTTCCGAAATTCGCGCGACGAACACCCGTCGATTTTTTTTCCAAAAACATTCCGAACGTCGTGTATATATATATATACACACACACACGCGCGCGTACGTAGTATAGACGAACTCGGGCGGAAATACACCGATCGGACATTGTCGATAGATTTTTAAGGTTAGGTTAGAAGTTCGGGTAAAAAATTTGACAGGGAACAAATCGCCGGCTCGTAAACGTCGATCGAATGTTCGCGCGCGAATTTAACATTGTTCGCCGTGGACTTCCGTCGTTTTACGACCGTTACTGTTTCGCTCGCAAACGAGATCGCGGAGCGCAACGGCGTTCGGTTTTTTTTCTTTTTAAATCGCCGTACGCGTACGTACGAAGGTACAAAGGTCGCGGAGTTTTTTTTCTTCACGAACAAAATATCGAATTCGGCAGGTCCGACGAACGTTACGTATTCGGACTGCGCGTTTTTTATACGTACAGTCCGAAATTCCGTTACGGGGCCGTCTATACGTGTAGGGAAGACAAACGAACTGACACGCGAACGGGGCGCTGGATGGCCGGCGACGTCCGAAACGAACAAATTTATTCGGATTAGTCACGGACGGTCACGACGATTTATAAAGATGTGGCCAGTGGCGTACTTAGATCTGAATTTCGGGAGAGGTTAATTTTTAAATAAATAAATTGGACGACCCTAACGAAACAGGACGCATTATAAACTTTAATCCATTTTCAACGAACAAGTTATATAGTATAAAAATATTTTAGTTTTTCGTTATTATTGACTAAAAACATACGTCTCGTAATAGCTTAATTTTTTTTTTTAATTTTCGAGGGGGGGTTATCCCCAAGTACGTCACTGACATAGGCGTTTGACAACGTCTACGCGGGCGATTGATGCGAATATATAAAACGGGTCGCCAGCGTACGGGCGTTCCCATCTAGCCGGTACCGACGGATAATAGTTCGGAACGTCTTAAACCCGAGCTCGTGTTCGACTCGTTCTCGTGTACGTACGCACATGTGCGCTGTGGACGTGTATTAGTTTTAGTCGGGAGTCGATTAAACGAGTAGGGAAATAGGACGTGCGACGCGGAAAACTTTCGTCGTTAGGGCGTTTTATGTTCGCCGATAACTTGCCGCAGCCCGGAGAATAACCGTACGCGTTTTAGACGAGCGAATATGAATCGCTCGACCGTTCCCTATTGCACCATCCGTACCGTACGTAGCATCGTCCGACGATTTTCGTTTACCGATAAAGATAATACGTATAATACAACCGGTACGACGTGTACGACGTCATAAACACGTTTAGCGATTCGTTCGTTTCGAACGTATCGTTTCGTAATACGGAAATACCGTACGGGTACTGTAGTATGTATCGTCTCGTGTCGGCTTATTATTATATAATTATTTTCGAACAATAACCCGATCGGGATCGTTGGAAACAAACGAAAATCGCCGAAAATAACTTCGGGACGGTCAAAAACCGATGTACAACACGCGCGATTTTCCACCGACCACCCTCGATAGCGTTCGTTGTTTACGGTTTTTATACGCGCCAATAAATCCGCGAACGTTCGACGAACGTTTCGGGTCTCGGCACACGGTTTATAAATAACGTGGTCGATTTAATAACGAACGATACAATTACGCGTAAAATAAACGTCGAATTTTAAACGTTCGTCGTTACGATATCATACTGAAACGATTACGCCGGTATTTCGACATAGTACCGCCGTAAGTTCGAGTAGGTATAACGGAACGTAATTTTGGTATTTACGGCGATTCCGGGGAGGGTAAGCGGAAACTTCGATCGGATTTCGAAATTTCGTTTTCGTTTCGCGGGAAAATTATTTCTCGAAACTTCGTCGCCAAAAACGTCGGACGTACTTACTCCGCACGAACGTAACGGCGACGAGCTTCCGATCAAATTTAAAGAAAACCGGCACAACGACGAATGGCGGCCACCCGGAGTAGATGAGACGACTGTAACACGTAATACGTAAAACGAAATCGACGAGATTCGACGTACGTTTGCGGCGGCCGTGGGTGAGGGAACATCGAGTTACCACCGCCGCAATTACGGTTCGCGTTATATAAGCGCCCGCGAAATAAGGTCGTAATACGGGACGATGGCTATTAAAGGGGATTGGAATTTTCGTAACGAGCGAATTATAACGCGTAGACGACGACGGCGAACGGGCCCCGTACGACTAGGAAAACGACGTCGCGGCGACTGGAAGAAAGTTTTTCGGATGAGACGCGTGCCGCGGGTAGCCCGTAAAAATGAATCGATCGACGAAAAACGACGAATTTCGGGCCGATCTATCGCGTGTAAATGTGTGTGCGCGTGCGCGTGTACGCGCGTTTGTTTTTGAATAGGACGATTAACGGGGAATTAATTCCGACGTTAATTACGAAAAAACCATAAACGACGGGCGAATTAAATTTTCGACGTCGGTACGTAACACATACGCGCGTTACCGCCGCCGCCGCCGAAATAACAAAAGTTTTTAACCCTCGAATGTATTCGTCGTAATCCGCTTAATTCCGTACATAAATTTAAATATATTCGACGCGCGCCCGTAGGTTCCCGACTACAACTTACCAACCGTTTCTGCAGTAACCTTTGTGTGTGCACCGTTTTGTACGTAACGCTAATGGACGTCGCGCGCGGCGAGGGATTACGACTTTTTTTTCGAATATCAAGAGGTACCATTGCGGCACGACGCACGTACGGCTTAACACTTTTATCGTAATTCGGTGGCGGCGAGACAATAGAGTTTATTACGCCCGCGCGTGCGTGCCGTTTACAAGTGTTAAGCCAACGACGACTTTAACGTAACGTATGTAATTACGAGCGGTCGGTGCGTTTATAGAACGGGGAAATTGCGGACGAGTTTTTTTCCCGAAAATCGTCAAACGGCGCGTATCGCGCGTCTTTTAACCCGTAAATTGTCTGTCTGTCCCGCGTCAAACGTGGCCGACAATAGAAACGTAAAACTATCGAGACCGAAGAGCGGACCCGCGCTATTATAAAATTCGGAAAAACCGACGAATATAAACTCGTCGGACGTTCCTATACGGCGGTACGGCTACGACGCTTGGCGAACGAAATGCGTAGCGGAATCGTCCGCGATAAAAATCCATCCGACCGTTTATCGAAACGCCGCGACGTTATCCGAACGTTCCGTCGCCATAAACCCGTTTACGGTCGTATCGGTTTCCGGTTACCGGGACTAACCTAACCGAAACGTTTCCCGTAACCCGATTCCGGCGAAATCTTAGCCCGCTGTACGGTGACGCGCACCGTAAACGAGCTCGATTCGCGACGGCCTAGGATAAATCACCCGGACCCGCGCGTCCCCGTATATTGTTGATTATAATACGCGCGCGGGTCGGCGGTAATTGTTTCCGTTCCGGCTGTTTAGCCCGCCGATCTCTTACTCTAATTATTATTACGATTATAATCGCCCGTACCTGTGTCCCCGTTGTAATTAATATCGTCTCCGTCCTCCCTCCGCCACATCACGTACGGTTCCGGGTATCCGGCGGCTTTGCATATTAATGTAGCGTTGCTCGCCTCGCGCACCACCATGTCCGTGCTCGTCTCCTTGTCTATAATGCTCGGAGGTACTTGGACCAAAAACAAAAACCGAAAAACGGGTTATACGCGTGGTGGTGGTGGATGGTTGTCGTCGTTGTTGTTGCCGTTATTATCGTCGCGACTTTATACATTCGTCGATCCGTTTTTTAAACGGTCGTCGGATATTTGACGGACCGACGGGACAAAATACCTGTCCCGCGTACATCTCCCTGAACAACTTACGGCGTAGTAACAATTTACGAGTTTCGAATTTTCGCGATCATTCACCTTCGTTCACACCGGTCATCGATCTCGTAATTACTACCGGTAATGTTCGGGCGGAAATTCGCGGGTATTCGGAATCGCGGCGATTATTATATTCGGCGACACGGTACATTGTTCTCGAAAATACACGAAAACGCGACCGTATTCGATAACTCCGATACACCGTCGATCGGCAAACGGTTCGACCGAATTGATCTTTCGAACGACGTTTCGCTACCGATTTTAGATTTTTTGGTTTTTCGGATCGATCTTTTCGTCCCGATTTAAATCGGTTCCAGAGATCGATCGACGAATCGGCCCCGTCACTAGTTCGACGGTACACCCGGTAAAAATACCGGCGTACCGGCGTTGTACCGTCGATAAAACGATTGACGTAAACTACAAAAATCGGACGTGACCGACTCTACTCCGTCGTCTTTATATATATATACACGCGTACTCACCGACCACCTGCAAGTACCCTTGTCGGCTTCTCATCGGGTCCGTGTTCACTTGACACATGTACCAACCCCGGTCCTCTTCGTGCACGTCCCGAATATGCAAATACCACGACCGGTGATCGTTGTAGGATAGCGTGACCCTGGGATTTTGGGTAATGACGTTATGGTGAATGGACAAAATCGTCTGCGTGTCTACCCTGACCCACGCGACCTGTAAAACAATGCGCGTTTCACATTTCTCGCGGTCGCCGCGGACCGCGTTTCGCATGGAACGCCCGCGAAAACGTACGCGATCCGGCAACCCGATTTTAATATTCCGCGAGTTTTCGAACGGAATTTCGAAAAAAAAAACAAACGCCCGTACGTTAAGGTCGATCGCGTTGTAAGTACGATAAATAGGCGTTTTTAAATAGGCGAACCGACCGGTAGGAACGCGGCAAAAACGCGTTAAACGCCGTGAACGGGAAAACGTTTAATACGTTTAGGGAAAACTGGAGAGGCGCGCGCGTAACGGCTACCGCGACGGATCCCAGAGAAGGATTAATTATAAAGCGATCGTCCTCTTTGTCAAACTTCCGGTTCATTAATTTTCCCGTCGTTGCTTACCGTGTGTATATATAATTCGTCGTACCTATATAGTGTTTCGATATTTATTCGACGTCCGTTACGTTCGGTCCCGCGCACACCGATCGATCGTTAGCCTAGCGGGCCGCGTAACGGTATCATTTAAATCGGACGCGCGAAGTAATAAACGGACGTCCGTCGTAGACGAACGTGTATACACGCGTTGAGCGACCGCCGTTTGTTCGACGAGAAAACATGTTCGACCAACATCGGTTGGACGGCAAACAGGGGACCCGAACGCGGTGGACCGAACACTATCGAAACGGGTGGACGGGTAATGTTTTGCGGGCCGATACGAGAATACGGGTATCGTACACGACTCGCAATGGGTCCGCGGCGGAACTCACGACGAATCGTCAAGTCCGACGGAAACGTACACCGTACGAACTCGTCGTCGATATAGCGGGAAACGGCGAAATCCGAAAAACCGCGAGCGAAATTACGTACGTTCGGCCCCGATCGGGTTTGCCGTTTTTCGCCCGACGCGATAATTACCGTTTAATTAACCGCGATTCCTTATTTCGCCGAAGTCGATTACGTGGTCGATTAACCGATAACGCTTCCCGAACTTATTATTTTTTTACGTAAGGGGCGTAAATAGTTATCGGGCCGAACGGGAAACTTTCCGGATTAAAACATGGACCGTCCGGGCCGATAAAATTAATCCGGCGAGTAAATTATAATAATAGGCGCGTCCCGACCCGTTCGCGTTAACGTATTTTCGAAATTGATTTTAAATTACGCGTACGTACGGCGTGGATTGATGTTCGTCGGTACCGAATTGCGCGGATCGAAGAACGAAATGGCGTTGGACACGTTCGACGGGCACGCAAAAAACCGAAATCGACGACGCGAAATTCTTAATTCGTCCGCGTGTATTCCCTCTAACGACGTGTTCGCTATATATATATCGATCACGCCGCGGTGCGCGTAATTATGTACAAAAATACCTTCGTATTGTTCGGTACCGTTAAATCGTCACCCGGTATTATTAAGTGTTCGCGAAACACAATTATAAGTTCGTACGTACGTAACCCGAAATGCGGCCTACGTCTAGATCGATTAATCGCCGCAGTGTATACTAAATTTCGCGCCACCACCACCGCTCCCGTCCGGTGGAGGCCGTTTCGCCGAAAAACTAGAAGAACGAATAGACGAAATTATATTTCATTTCGAAATCCAATTAAAAGTTTTTCCTCCGTTGTTTAATGGGGCAAATCCACCTGTTTCCGGGAGGTTTAAGTGACCGTAGTAATGTACCGTTACGGTAAGAATTATATTCCGTTGTTTTGGGGAAGAGGGAAAAATGTTGGCGGGTACTTTCGGGGCCCGGGACAACGGACCCCGGGGGAATTAGCTTTTAAATTACCTACAGATTAGCGAAACAACCGGCGCCGGAGGAACACGGCCGTTCGGCAGTTTACTCACCTTAAATCCGCGTAAGTTGTCCACCACGCACGCCAGCAGCGCGTCCCTGCCAATGCTGACCGTGACGTTCGGTATGGGCTCAGCGAATCTGGGCATTGTCGATTCTGCGGTGAAAAAAAAGGGACGTTCGTTGTAATTACGGATCGTTTTCGTACAAACGACCGGACGGCGTGCGAGTGCGTCGTTAATTATCGTTATTGTTTTGTTTTCGTTACGAGACAGCCAGCGAACGAGGGCCAGGCGAAACTATACGTTTGCCGAAACGATTACCGAAATCGTAGCTCCGACGTCCCGAAAACGTACGCGAACGATTATTGTACGAAATTAAACGCGATCGGCTGACGAAACAAACGAACCGCGTTAGTCGAACGAAATGTACAATGTTCGACCCGGACGTGGCGAATTCCCGCTACGGACGGCCCGTAAACGCTAACCGTTCGTGTCCGACCAAAACGACGCACGTCCGAACGACACTTTTGTTCGCGGTTCGCGCGAGAACGCAATTAACGTCGCTTATAAATAACGGTAGGCCGACGTTTATTCGACGACGGCGTTTCCTCTACACACGTCGTATACGTATACGCGTCGATCGGCGCGAAAGATGAAACGGTGGCTGAACATCGACGGCGTTCCGGAGGGCGACGAATTGTTTACGGGCGTACGCGCTCCCGACGTTGTCTCTGCCGGACTAGGCGGGAGAAATATTCGGGCGCGCGAAAATCGTCTCGCGGCTACGGGCGTGTATAGTGGTCTATTAGATAACGAAACCGCTTACGAAAAAATTGGTTTTATTTTAAACATTATTCTACGATCTACCCTTCCAACGTACTCCTCCCTAACCTTCGCCACACACACCGTTCCGTCCGTTTTTCCCAATTAATCCAAGCAAGTCTTTTCTCGCGAGCGTGTGTACACGAACGGGCCATGGGGAGGGTTTAGGTTCGCGGCGTGAAGCAGAATCGGTCGGGGAAAAATGGCGGTGACGAACGCGTGCCGCCGAGAACGTATCGTTCGCGCCACCCAGACGCCAATTATCGCGCAAACGCCGAACCGAACGGGTCGTTAATTTTCGGAAACGAAATAACGCCGGTGACCGTTCCAGACGTTACCGACGAACAACGTCCGTTAAATTAAACACGATTTTCCTTCACAGCGTGCGTATATATATATACGTTTTTATTACCCCAGTCCGTTTATAATAATTTATATGTATATTTTAAAGTACATAAACGTATGGTCGTCGACGTCTATACGAGGTGTGTTCAATAAATACTTAAACTAAAATGATTACAGAAAAACGTTTAATGTTATCGGTAATGTACCAAAATATACTAGAGATAACGACCGTTGTATATATAATCGTTATCTCGAATCGGTCATTGACAATAAGCGGTCAATGTTGATCGTTTTGTATAAAATCGCGATTTCGCGATGGATAATATTACGGAGGAACGCGCGTGTATTAAACGTTGTTTCAAAATCGGTAAAAACGCCACG
>JAIPRN010000863.1:0-62391 GCA_025469175.1 Geopemphigus sp. TES_GeoC_2020 | reverse complement strand
TATATAACGTTAGTTATTAAAAATAATATTTTGTCGTTTCTTTTTTTTTGAAACGTATCACGTATAGTGGCGAATTTAATTTAAATATCTCAAATGTGTTTACTTATGCGAAAGAAATTTATATTTTAATAAAATTATAGGCGTATGATAGTTAGCGTGAGCGTGAGAAATGTAAAGTAAAACTACTCGTGATACTAAAAACGAATTATGTAAATAATTTTAAAAATAATCGAAAGATTTTCAAAGGTTTTGATGTTTTTGGATTCGCGATTTCGTTAATTATAAATTATAAACTTTTTATTTAATAAAAAAATACAGGTATACTCCCAAAATCTTAAGTTCCGTGTAAATAAACGTTAATAATTAATAATAATAATTTTAAACGTTACAAAGGCTATTATTTTAAGTCGGCGACGTTTTAAATACACGTTTAGTCTAATTACGCGTAATTTAATAATAACGAAATTTAACATCGAAACCGAAATGTATAAGAAAATTTGGGGAACGAAAATGTTAGCAATTCGAATAGTAACTCGCAATAAGTAATAGACGATTCGTCGTCTCGCGGAGATATTGCTACAACTTTTCAAATTCTGGATTTCAGCGCGTATATCAATCATAATATGTTCTTAAGTATATTATACGTATATATACATTAGGATACGGAAATTCGTAGGGTTTTTCAATACGACTGTTAGGTACGGAAGTATAGAATAGAGCGCGCCCGTTCTAGTAAATTTGAAATCTTGGTACATTCTATGGCGCGTTTTTATTACATGCTCGCTATCACCATACGACTCGTGTGTTGGGCTTTTTCACTTACACTTTTACTCGTTTTGGTTATAGTACGTTCACTCGCGTTGTTCGTGTTTTTGCTATTTTGTGTTTCGTTAATCGTTTGTTCTTTTGACGTGCGTTGTATTATTATAGTCGTTTTTCTTTACTAACGAGCGTCTTTGTTTTTCATCGCGGTTAACGACGTGTTCCGTGGTCGCCGTGTGAGAGATCTAGTTTTTTGGTGACTTATATTACGCGTGCAATTGTCGGTCGGGAGTTTTTTTATAATTACAATCGATTTGGCAATACGTAATGGGCACCTCTCACTGACCGTAACAGATGGGAAGTTCGTTCGTACAACGACTTTACATTTGCGCTAAGCTTGTTGATTTCAATTAAGTTTTTTTTTTTTTGGTATGACCGTAAACGTCGCTTGTTCAAAGTATATATATAACGCGTATATCGACGCCGTTAATGGGAATTAAAAATATCGAAAATGTAAAACGTTAAACTCAATCAATTAGCTTTGAAAGTATAGAAAACATAAGTCAAAGCACGCGCAGGTAAAAAAAGCGTCTACAAAATTTGTTCCCTTCTAATTACGCGTATTTTAACGTATCCTTTCGAATCACTTTCCGGTTACCTTTTAAGTTGATCGCGCCGTTTATTGTATAAAAGACGTGTGTACCCTATTTCCGCGACTTATTTACCGGTCGCGCTTAAACGTGCGCCCATAAATCTTTCGATAGTTTTGTAATGTATGAATGTACGTACGGAGTAACGACAAACTTAGACCGACTATATTTTGCAAACGTATCTGCTCGTAATAAACTTTTGTCGTATGTACTCTGTAATTATATTATACATATAATATATTATACCTATTAAATTTGTGCTTTGAGCCGTCAGTACTAAATGCGACTGAAATTTTAATGTATTGTATACGGAATTGTTAGGAAAACTACGTAGTTGAAAGTCAAAGATCAGAGAATACACTTGGACGATGGGCATCGTTACGTTAATAAATTGAGTTGATGTAAAATTTTCTTAGAAAGTGAAGTGAGCAAATTAGGGCAAAAACCATACATTATTCGCAAATCTCGTGTTAGATTATGTGTATCACGATTATGAAAATTAATTTTCCTTTCGGAATTTCAAACGAGAATCGTTTTTCTTTTTAATACGGCGTGAAAAATATTTAAAAAATTAACTCGCGACGAAACGAGTTATGTAAACTAAAATTTGGTATTAACGTTTACATACATTTAACTACTCAGAAAACCGTTATAATTAATTACATTTCATCGTTAACTTTATCCGTTTTTAGGCAATACGATATTTAACGTCATAAAATACGTTTCGTAATTACGTTTGACTTTTTACAAACAACGTTTCTATTAGTACCTAAGTTAAGTACGATTTAATTTTTTATTATCATACTTGAATAGTAAATCGTCGAAATGGTCGAAACATGTCACATCACAAGTTATTGTACCTATACGAGATGTTTCAGAATAATAATGGAACCGAGTCGAAATGTCGGGGATTTTAAAATCACGTTCGTTACGTATAGATGATTAAACAATATTCACCAGTCGAATAAAGTCGGTACGATAAAAAATAAAAATTGTGTTCGCGAATAGTTAAAAACGGTAAACACACGCATACACGATCAAAACAATGTGTACGAAACATGAATGAATCAATATTAACTCTTCGTCGTGGGTTATATGATGGCATGTTATAAAAATGGCGCGTGTGTGTGTGTATATAATGTACATTTTTTGTTTATCAATTTAGTAAATGCCTAATAAATTCGAGGAAAAAAAAACGAAAAATGTCAAAAAACTTTACCTAGTATTACAAAAATGTTTACACAAGACGTATAATGTCGCTTCACCGACGCGTATACAAAACGATTTCAAATATTATGCAAATTGTGAGGCGTGTTCTTCTTAATCGTGTTTACTATTTGCTTTGACAATACATTATAATATCTTAAATATTTTCCTCGAATATATTGTAAAGTGAATCGTGGCTGCGTGTAATGAAAGTTGTCAAAACTTCGACGTAATAATGCATTAATGCGAACAACGACGGTAAAACTTGTAAAAAAAAAGTTCAATTAAACCCGAATTACTAAAATTTAATTCAATTTCGCGTTTACACTTTCAATAAAACTTTGCAAACTTAACCCCGATTCTCGTAAATAGAAGTATTACCCGGAATATTCTAATAACCTTATTAAAACGTGTACCTAATAAAAACGAAAAACTCTAAAAAAAAACCGTTAAAATATTCGTAAGTACCTATTACGTGCCTTTTACGTATTAGATATAAAGGCGTATTAGGAAGCTCCAAGGGGGATTAAAAATTGTCGGTTATTACGTTTTCATACGACCACCGGGATGAGAAAAATAAGTCGCGCTCGCGTATAATATTAATTTAAAGAATATGCGTACGTACGATTTTTTTTTCACGGCCAGCTGATCTCGGGAAATGCGAAAATAATCGTCGTTATAATTTCGTTTTGCCGAAAATTCTTCGTACGTTCTATTCCTAATTTGTCCGTATGTTTTTCTTCTATCGATCGCTTATCGTCACCGATCGTGTCCGTGTCTATCGGATATTGTAGCGCGTAAGTCGCGTAATTAACGAACACTCGATTCACAAAAGTCAAACGAAAGAGGCGAACGTAAGAAAAGAAGCCGCAAAATAATATTTTATATCGTATAGGATACACGAGTGCTGTATCCAATATTATACGCTGTCGACTCGAAAGGAAAAAGGTAAAGTGGTTTCGATATTGTTTTCGAATAATGTATGTACAAATTCTATTCGGTTATAAATAAAAGAAAAAAACCCCTTGTTCTATACCAAAAACGTGTACGACAATAATATATAGATATGTATTATAATCCGAAGCATTGCGTCGGGAGCGCGCGCTTGTGTGTGTGTGTGTCTGATATAAAAAAAGAATATACGTAAAAAAATACCTCCTCTCATACACGAATACACGATGACGTGCGCACGGTTCCGTCGACGAGGCGATTGTGTATACAAAGTGTGACGACTGGGCTGGCTGTTGACAGACGCTTTCGGTCTGCGAGCGATATTTTATAATTTCGTACGTGAACGAAAATACGCTTACATACATTTTTCGTACGAACGAAAATTGCCAAATATGGAAAAAGTCGAGCTTCGCGAACGTTATTTTTAATCCGGTCGGTCGTCTCGTTGCCCGCGCGTTCGTTGTTTTTCTATTATTGAAATTTGTGAAAACGCTACCGTGTATACCCTGGCAAATACCTGGTTCCGACATCGGTGACCGAGTCAAGTTACGGCTATTATCTAGCTATTTTAATCGAATAACTTCGATACGTCGCGAGATATTCTCATCTAAAATTTAGTACCGAATTTTAATTACGTACATTTCCCGATTGTTGTTTTAATGTACGGATATTTATTTACCATTATTCTATGATCGGTCGTCAACTATTTTCGTTGTTGCGACGGTTCATTTAACGCTCTACTAAAAATCCCTCTGTAACCACAATGGCGTTCAGTTCCGAGTTATAATAATTTTCAACCGCTTTTGTTTTTTAATTTTCGCTCCGTGACGTTCCACCGTTACGTTAACTTTTACCGTATACGATACAAATATATAACCGTACCGACTCAAACGCGTCTGTTCCGAAATATCGAACAATCGTGGAAAATGATTGTCGGAATATTACGAAAACCTTTAGCCGTCAAATTTGTTCGGGTTTTAGTTGATCGCGTCGATCCTATAGTGGACTTTGTCAATTTAATATTACATTTTCTTGTTGAACACACAAGCTGAAGCGTTTGTAGTAATAAAACACGACGATTTAATGGAGATAAACGTTTGGCGTATGATCAAAAATAGTCTATGGTATTCGTAATTTGTTTTTCGAAACAGTTGCAGCAGCCATTTAAACGCTTCGTACAGTATACGCTTTCATATTCAATTCGGTAATCGTCGTTATCGAACGGCGACAATCGCGGTATTTGAAAAAAATCAATTTTTCGATTTCGTTTCGTATATTCTCTAGCGTACGAAAAGTGTTTCGACAAATTTTGATAAATAGCAAACGGCGCCGTACGACGTTCACAAAATCGACTTTGTTCCGTAAATCCGGCAACGATTAAGCTGTTGTTTTTCGCGCGTCACGATATCGATCGCTATCCCAATTTAAAAAGGCGTCGCCCGAATTGATCACGAAAGATTAACGCTCGTAGAAAAAAAAACGATTATTACTCCCGCCGAACGAAGGCCCGGTACGTACGGAAAAAAACCGTCGATATATTGGTTCGTGTCCCCCGCGAGTTGGTGGGAGGACGTAACACCGTAGGACTAATATCACGTTATACAAGCGCGGGCTGTTTACGCCGTGTACGGGACGGCGGCGCGTCGAAAGAAACGATGAAGACATCAACGTAATCGCGTACAGCAGGAGGTGTTCACACACACGCGCGCGGGCGACCGTATTACAGACGGGACGATACGCGCGCACGTTTTGTAACGCCGTAATAATACGCGCGCATTAGTAATAATAATTCGTGAGGCCCGTGTAGACGCAGCAACGCGAGCGTTCTAATTGGATTTCTGGTGTACGGGCGTGAGCGTGTAAAATACGTATAAAATATATATATATATGTATAGGTAAGGACACGGTGGAGCGGATGGTCCGGAGCGTCCAGCGCGCTGCCGGTCGTCCGCCTACGAGATAAACCGGTTCTTCCACATTCTTTTGTCCGTAACGTCTTTTTTCTGTTTTTTACTCATTTACTCCTCCCCGTAAATACCGCCAGACATATATATATATATATTAGTACGGCGCACACGCCCCGTCCGTCTCCGAGATAATTACGTTATTATTAGCGTCTCGCGTGATCGCCGATCGTGTAACAATAATAAAAAACAACAACGCGTTATACGCGTCGTATTGTAACAAAACGCCAACACTTACGACGTTCGTAACGTTCGCCCGGTAAACGATACCGCAACGGAGGCGGAACGTCGACGGGACGTCCGTTTACCGCGATTCCGGACCCTAGGACATTTGTCCCGGTAACGGGGATACTTGCTCACCCGGAGGAACGCATATATTTGGGAACACGTTCCGATAATTTTGACCATGTCACGCGCGATTTCCGATCGTCGTGCTTTTCGTCGATTTTTGCCGATTCGTTCTTACGGCGATTTATTCGTTCGTTTCGTCGCTAATATTTTCGTCCCTGAACGCGTTTTCGCGTAAAGATGCTTGGATGACCTGGACGCGCCTCGCGTTCCGGTAGTCGGCGCTTTATGTTTACGCGTTTTTCGGTTTCTATCGAAGTAGTTCGAAATAACCCGAAAACGTGCGAACTAAACCGGTAAATATTCGTTAATTATAAATAAACTACTAGCGTGGGGGAACACTATGTGATTTATCGTTGCTTTCAAAGTAATAATCAAACCCTAACATCTCTGTTTATATTGAACCGATATACACAGCGCGCTCGTGACTGTCCACCTTTTATTATTATTATTATTTTTTTTTATCACGTCGACGGGGTGCGCACCGTGTTTTTAAAAGCCATTAGCTAGCGAGGGGGCCAAATGTCCGATTATTCCATTTCCGTTGTCCGTAAACGTAATAAAGCGGAAAAATTCTTTCTGATATTTCCTAGTTTTTTAAAACAAAAACATTTTCAGACGTTTGACGCTTAACGTATTCACCAAACCTAACCTATTTCGGTGTTTTGATAACCGTCGAAACATTGTATCACCATGTAAATATTACGTTTAAGCGTCTCGTCCGTCAAAAATACGGTTTATTCGAAATATTATCGTTACAAAAGTCGTCTGCGTGCGTTGAAAAATGACGTATAAGGCCTCTCAACGTCTTAGTCTTTTATATTATTAGGTTTATTTTATGAAATACCCAGGAAAGGTGAAGATAACGATAAAACTAGGTTAACAAGAAGAAATTTCGTAATAATTAAAAGTTAATTAATTTGTTAATGTTAGAAGTTAAAATCAGATAAATTCGGTTATTTCGATAGTTTAATTCTTTTCGTTCCCGATTTGTGTGTTTTTAATTACGTACGTAAACATTTACATTTTCGTTTAAATTTACGAAGCGGATTCAGTCTATACAAAAGCAGATGGGTACTAAAAACCATATTTTTGAATAATATTTTAAAAAATTAATTTAAAAGCCGGGATGATCGATAAACTAGGTGGTTCGTTCACTTTGCTAAATAATTCAATAGGCGAATAGTACGCTAACTAGCTAAGTTACATCGTTGATATTATTTCAACATTCGACTTCGACTCATTGACGAATCGCTGTCCATTCTCGCCAAATACTAACTACGGTAAAAATGCCTACGCATTATAAAGTGTTGCGTACGTGATCGATAATTCGATTTAGTTTCGATAGTTCGACGAAACGAATTTGTCCAAAGTCAACGAGATAGTTAAAAAACAGCCGCCTATGGCGGGTTTATTTTTGAAAAAAATTTAGGCGTTAAGTGGTTTGAATCAAATTTTTATCGCTTTGTAAAATAACACAAACGTTGTTTACCCAACGTACGTAATAACGCGTCGGTAAAAGATTTTTTCGACGTTTTTTTTGACGAGCGTTTCGCTCTCCTATTACAACCGTATTTATTAGTCACCACCACTCGACGGTATGACCGCAACGATATTACGTTTCAAATAATCCTATATCGTACATTATCTACTTATATATTACGTCGCGTTATGATTTATCTCGAACTAGGACAGTGGACGTACGATAGTTTTTTTTCGTGTTTCCGAGCTAATAGTTTGCAATTTACTATACTTACCTCTAATAATGATTTTCTGTTTGAAATTGACATAATATTGCCCGTATTCGATCTATTGCGATTGCCTATGAAATCCCGACGGTATACACAGCTGTCTCGTAAAATATTCCGTATAATAGCCGCGTCGCTAAATTAACGAATTGAATCGACCTTGTTGACCCTCGTTCGGGGCCGGTAGCTCGAGGTGTTTTTAGGCTTTTTTCGTACGATTTTAATTGTTATCAAAATAATTCCGATTTCGTCACGATTGTATTCGTAATATTATACGTCGTTGCGCGTGCTCGCACCACACACAACGTACAAAGGCGCGCAATTGGAAAGGAGACGTAGGCAGCGAAGTCTAGCGACGATATCGTCGCTTTTACGTTTTTTTGCCTACACTACTGTAACCAATTGCGGGAAACCATAGAACCGAGCGATGTGTGAATTTCTCGGATATTAGATATGATATAGATGTTTCAAAACCTTTTTTAGTCGAGTCGAAAATCGATTGTACACGTATACCTTTATTAATTAGCCGAATACCACGATTTATGTTAAGTATTTCGTAAACGAACGAGAATTAGTTAATTAACGTTAAGAATTAATTTGACGATTTACAGAAAATTCAAATTTCGGAAACGTCAGTGTTTTGGGTTAGGGTGGCAGAATTATTGTATTATATATAGTAGACAATAAACGTATCGGATTAAAATACATTTTACTCGAAACGTTATTAAATATTTAAAATTTTAAAAATACGTTCTCGAGCGATAACGATATATTAAAGTATACGCCTACGAAATAACTAGGTATATATTATGCCTTAAGATATATTATTTTTTGACGAAAACTGAAGAAAACGTTCGGAGTCGCCGTAATCGACAAAGTGTAGTCGTCTATTTTACCAACTCGAGCCGTTTATAAAATGTCAAATTATTTCGTCGTTGTGGGAACGGAGATGGTTAATGTATATATATATATATATATAATATAATACGCCTATCGTATAAGTACATCGTAACTTATTGTGAAACTTTATTGTAAATGTGGACAAATTTAAAAAACATCGTGCTGACTAGTTTACGGGTAGTCGTTATTAAGCTCGCATTAATTTTGCGCTTCGAAATCATAATACAATGATAAAAGTTTTGTAAAGAACAATTTTGGAAAGTATTTAAATATTTATTCGAATAATTAGAGACAAACGCGTTTAGAATACATAATTGAATAATTAAAAAATATACGAATAACGCTATTTTGTTCGATAAGTAACGTCGAATATTTTGGTTTTTTTTTGTGGCGCAATTCGATACTCGACGTTCCATTAAAGGAATGATAATATAAATAACAATTATAAAGCGACACCGAAATTGTCCCTTATATATCGTTGGCCGTTAGAAATGTTCAATAATAACAATGACGTCTGGTAATAGGATTATTGTTTATTATACACGAGTATATATTTGTTAGTTTTTCGAATTTCTATTTTATATTTTACAAAACGAATTCGACCAAAATAATGACAACGGAAAAACGTATCGAATTACGTATTCGAATATGAGCATTTTATAGTATTCGAATACTTTATAGGTTCAAATTATAACGTAGCGAAGTGTGTTTATATTTTAGATTAGACGTTGCTAAATATATCCGCAGTAATTGGTTGATAAACTTTGCCGAAGACGGAATAAAACGTTACTTCGGTTATTATGTATAATAATAATAATAATAATAATAATACAGAGCTGCATAAACGGCAAGGGAGACGTCTGGGCTGCTAGTTCCATTTGACTTTTTTTATCGTCTTCCGAACGCACGCGTCGCGTGGTTAAACGTAATTCTAAAAAAACAGACGTATCTATTTACGTATATATATATATATATATATACTTTTGAAATTGTATAAAATCTAAACTAGTATTATCATTTTCTTAGGCCACGTTTGGCAATAATTTAAGAGGTGACATAAATTAATTACTAATCGTAGACCCTTTAGGTATTATTTTCTCGTTCCAAAAAAATTTAATCTTTCGTTAAACTTTTATTAGTTTTGTAATTTGTTCTTAACGAAAAAGTAAAAATCAATCGTATATTTATATTATTATTATGTTACAATAATGAAAATATTATTTTCAATGTTTACTGTCATTTCGATAACTGCTGAGGAATTAAATAACACACTCGTTTAAACACATAATTTCTGATACATTATTCAATCACTTTAAAGCACTTAATATAAGATTCATACAGCCGACTAGGTATCTATTTAAATAAACTTAATTATAATAAATATCGCGACTTCTAACCGGAAAAAAGTAAAAATAATATAACGTACTTTATTATTATTTTTTAATTTACGTCTTTTCAAATATTTACGAAGCTGTGTAGAATTATGAATAGTGAAATTTATTACAGTTAACCGAATTTATTTTTTAAAATTCTAAACGTTAAATAATAAATAAAATACTAAACTATTCGCGGAAACTTATTAATTTTTATCTTAACCGCGTTATAGAACGTTTTCGTTATTTCCGGGTTATTTTTACTTTATTTTTGGTAATATAAAAAAATTAATTTCCTTTTGATCTATTAAAATAAATCTTACTTGTATATTTAGATTATTTTTTCGAATTTTTATATCGGAAATGCCTTTATTGTTTCGATTACTTTTTAAAGAAAGTTATTTTATATTTACGAAAATTAAAAATATTTAGAAGCTTTTACGATTATTTTTAGAACATTTTATAATCCAAGCCCTTGTTGCGGTAAAAGCGCTGTTTAACAATGACGTAATAATATTTTACAATAATCGGGACAATACGATTTCAATGAACTTAACGTTCGGTGTACCGAATAGTTACCAAAAAATATTAGTAATATTAATCAATTTCCGTGAATAATTTCTAAAAACGGTAGTTTTTCTAATAAATTATTTAAAAAAAGGAATGGCCTCATAGCTCGTGCAACTTTTAAAACGAATAGTCGATGTTAGTTTAACGGAAAGTGTTGGTTCGAAGTTTCTTTAAGTTTATGGTCTAATTGCTTTTCTGGGGAAGTTGTGTTTGTTTTTCGAACCATTTAAATATGTATTTCGAACGCGGAAAAGCGTCTATTTCGTTGAAAGCTGCCGGCACTCGTCGCGTATATAGTATCGTGGGGGGGGGGTGTTCGGATGTTTCGCTGACAGCGTAATTAAAATTCAAAAAATACGTCTAACGACAAAATAAATTTCCATTCGAATAGAATTGTAAAATCACAACTTGCTTTGTTTTATTTTCGAAATATACGCGCGTGTTTATATATAGTATATATATAAACTATACTATATATAGTATATATTAGTATATATATATATATATATATAAACTATTACGTTATAAATAACGTCGAATTTAAAATTGGTTCGATAATCTAGCCGTAGTTGATAATATAGTAATAATTATAATAATAATAAAAAACAAAAAACGGTTACGATTCCGTGTAAAATATTACGCTCGTAACCGCGTACTATTTTCACGACCCAAAAGTGTCCATTTTTTTTATTTCGAATTTATATTGGATAACTTCTCGCGTGCGCGTTCTCGTGTCCTTTCCCCCTAATCGTCTTTGGACGAGGGGGGGTCGGTGTTTTATTACACGTGACTACCCTTCGTGCACATTACGGTCAGGTCGCCGTTTCCCGATTCACGTAATAAACTCAATTTCCTCTCTTTCGGGGAAAAATACGCGAAGTACTCATTTACATATAATTTATATATATATATATATATATATATATATATGTATACGGCCGGTATAGTCATAAAGGCGTCCAAAGTAAACGGACTTGGGCGCTGTAAGTCTGGGGAAAAAGGGTGTCCGTGCCATAAATTGAATGTAATATTTGTATCGCGCGCAATAGTCGATATATAATAAATATATATTACATATATATATTTATAATACGACATTTTCTTTTCGTTCATTTTTACTTTATTTTTACGGCTATGTATACAGGGTAGGACTAATCAAATAATAAAAAATAATAAAAAAACGCGGGTCGGATACTTTTGGGGCAGACCTCGTAATGTCGTTATTGTTTTTGATTTAGCGAAAGACAATCGATGGACGATATTTTCAAAATTTTTCATCAGGTTTTATCCAGTTTCGTAACGATTCCCGTGCTCACGTGATCGGTTTTTGATGTGAATTAACGATCGAGAAATCTAAACATAGGAACGAAAATACAAATTAGTCCCGGAAATCGGCGCTAATGAAGCTCTAGATGAATTTAAAACGCTCGTGTCGAAGAATAAGTGACTGGAACTAAAATCGTTAAAAATAACGTTATAATCGTAATAAAATTTAACGAAAAGAAACGCGTTTAGAAATTTATTTTTTTAAACGAGAATATGATAATTAGGAACGGCCCAACTTTTTGTTTTGCCTAGCCTGCTGATAAACTCTGCGTACGCCTACGTATAAATTATGTAAACGTATTTCATAATTATTGACGTGTTAGCGTATACTTCATTTATATACGTCCCATTGCTTGATAGACTGCGATAGAAAAAAAACCGCATTTCGTGCGCTTTTGAAAATGTATTATTTTTCGAGTAAAAAATGTGGCTGGAATTTTCGCGTACATTTAAAACGTTATTTTTCAATAGATAATAAATATACGAAAACAACGATAGTATTCTATTTGATTTATCGTGTCTATAAAAATATAAATTCGTTCGCAATTAAATATATATATATATATTATATCAAAATTAATAATTAGAAGAAAATGTCCGTTTACAAATAAAATTCGTTCGGTGGGCATTTTCAACTCAATCGCATGGTACGCCTTTCAATCAGCTCGACCTTGAAAACGTTTTTCTTTCCAACAACTAATTCGAATTAACGTTAAACAATTTTGCTAATTTGAGACGTTTCGTTAACTTTTTATTGCGTTTATTTATGCCCGCGAAAGGTCTTATTCTAAATATCTTACATAATGTCTCAACAATATTCCGTTTTGTACGTGAAATTTCCATTTCGTACATTACATATGCGTCGTTAAATTACGTATTTCATTTAATCGCTCGAATTACTCGTTTACGATATTTTGATCAAACACTGTAAGTTTAAAAAATAACTTCGGTTTATATTCATTTACGGCATATCTACGTATTAATATATAATATAATATATTAAATAATCTTCGAAATAATATTTTTTCCAAATTTTTATTTAAAACGTAGGTTATATAAATTATTATCATCTTTGTTTTCAACGTTCAACAATTATGAGCCATTATTTCGATTTTTTTTTATTTGAACGTCGATCAATTGAAACGGAGATTTGATTTTTTATTATAATAAAACAAATAAAATTACAATTCGTCGATTTACTTAAATTATTATTTATAAATAATATTTCGTTAATCCGACAAATATCACGCAATATATGTAGATATTTATTATCAGTATTATAATGGAATTCGATCGATCTTGCCGATGACTTATTTTCCAATTTTTTCGTCTTAATGTATTCACCCTTTTTATTTTTGTTTTTCAATGTATTCCGAAAGTTTTTTCGTCCAATACTTTTTTCTTAAAAGTACTTCACCCTTCGTATTGAAAAAACGTATACGATTTTCCAAATTCTCAAATAGGTTTATTTCTTGTTCTTTTAATACTGTCGGTGACGTATTTAAAAACTAAAATTAATTCACTTTTTCTTCGTCATCGTTTTCTCTCTTAACTACACGGAGTCAACTACGTTCGTCCTCTCTGTATTAAATTATACCACATTTTTCCGCGTTTTTCATCGAACTTTCGTTTTCGTTTCTTTTGCCATTCTCATTGTTTTTGTATAAACTTTTTACATCATGCCTAATTATTTCAATATTTTTTCTCGTATTTTATCAACAATTTAAATCAATTTTATGTTACCTTATATATGTATATTAATTTCTTCCTTTACCATTTTAGTCGTTCTATTCAGTCACTCTCAACAATTTCATTTCCGTTAATCTCGTCGTTTATTCTACTATCTTGCCTACCGCGCAAAAATGTAATCCATACAGCATTGCGGGTTTCATTACTGTTTTATAAAATCTACTTTATAACGTAAATTCTACGCGTTTTCGTTTTTATCAAATAAACGTGAAGTGTTCGAATATATTTTAAAAGTATTCCTTACGGACTGTCAAATGTATAACACGTATCTAAATTCGTTAATTGGCTAGGAGATACAAAACTATTGTCGGTTTTAAATGTTCTGGATTTAATCCCGTTAACATATACTTGACAAAAGCGTTTCGTTCGAGAACACTTCTGTAATTGTATAAAACTTCAAAACCTAATATTTTAGACTGTGATACTGTGCACCTGTATAAGCAATTCCATTTCCTCGGGATCTACTTAAGTGCGTTTCACGGGTATTAACTTTGATTATTATGGGTGCCAGAACGTGGAAGTCGACGGCGAAACGAAATAATACTCGTGTATAATATATATCTATACGCGAAGGTCCGTAATAATATATTATTATTTATAAGCGATAAACGAAAAACAGAATTTCAAGATTACCTGGTTATATTAAGTGTAACCGTATAGACACGAATAAAGCAGTTTACCAGGTGCGAATACAAACGTTAAGTTTTCGAATAATATTTCGATCCGACGCGATAATATTAGGAAAATTATAGTTAATTATAGGAAATATATATATATATATATATATATATATTTGATAAAAATAAATTTAAAAAAAATTAACGAGCCATGACAGATGCTGTGGATGTTAAATCGAACGAATGGTTAGATCGGATATCGTTACAGTTGTAGTATTATTTGAAAATGGAAAGCAACCATAAATTATTGTTTATTGTTACGTTCTTTGTAGGTTTTTGAGGTTTAAACATCGGGCTATGAAAAAAAAATGTTACGAAAAACAATTTTTAAATTTGTTTTTGATGTTTTTAATCGAGACTCTTTTCTTAAGTGGACAATTAACGTGTTTGATAAAATTGAGGAATACGTGGAAGTGTACGTTAAAAATAAACGTAGCGTTTGTTTTGGTCGAAACGCTCAATTTTTTTTTTGTAAAAATTTTAATACGATCATTTTCTGTTTTAAAAAGTTTTATTGGCTTATTTAAAAACGGAATTTTCTCATTCTTTGTAAAATGCACCGTTTCAAACGTTGTTAATATACTGTCATACAAAATACTATCAATGTTTACTTATTTCCACATATCGTTGATATTTATAGGCAGAAGTGTTTTTCCTATTTCCATTTTATTAACGATTTAATTTGAATAGAACGATTAAATAAATTCATAACTATCGATATACAATCGTCGTAAGTTAATTATATGTGATAAGACGTGTAATATTGAAATACTGTTTAAGTTATAGAAGAACCGTGCCTGAATCAAATTCGATTAATTTTTTCCAAAATAAATCGCGTCCACGAATATGAGGTTACTTATTTGCCTGGCGTGTATTTTTGTGCTTAGATACGTAATATCTCGTAATTCGGTAATAATAATAATATTATACTTTCGCGATAATTAAAACGTTACGTTATTTCCGTTTTAACGTAATTTACGATTTTTATTGTCGTAAATACTATGTCGAAATTTTAGATTGATCTTTACATTTTAATCACCGATAAGTCTGTTTTAAATGGTTACATGGTTGATGTGAAAATGGTACTTGCGCTACTTTTATACTTTCGTGATTTCCTTTGTTTTCTGGAATAAATAAATAAAAGGAACTATCGTCGTAAATGTTTATTTTTTGCACCCGTTTTTTATCTATTTTAACGCGATCACGTAAGCCATAACACTTTCGGTTTTATTCGAAAGATAAACCCTATTTTATTCGTACCTCGATTTTTAACGGATTTTAGACGGAGTGTGGGATGACTATATATATTGTTCAGGGAACAACAATATTCCTTCTTCACTTCTCTCGCCACCGTCCCTCATCAACGCTAACACGCGTAAACTATACTAACAAGTCTTGTATTTGGCTAGAGGTTTTGGAAATCTATTGTAAAACGGATCAGGTACTAGAGGTCGTTTTGAAAGGGCATCATTCCGACGATTAATTCAATCACCTCGGGACACCGGGACCAGTTCAGAATATGTAATGAGCGGTCCCTTGGTGGTCACCACGTATAAAGTCGACCGGTTGGCAGGACGGTGGGCGACGGATGGAGGAGTATAGGAGACTGACTGTAGGGCACACACGGTGTCCATCCCGTTAATTGTGCCCGGATTTATGGGGCTTAACGGATTACAAGGGTACTCAGACTACTATACCTCGGGGCCTTTCTAAAAGGGAAATAAAATAAAAATTGTTTGACCGCCACGATATCGTGGTTGACCGCTGAACATAATGGCTTTACTAGCTGGCGCACTTAAACACGTCACGGTTATACGGAAAATTGTATCGTTTCCGCGAATAATTTTGACGCTTTCCACATTTGTTTCCGCGAATACATTAAAAGTAAATAACAGCGACGCGGAGAACAATTCGTCGGGTCCGTTGAAAAACACGAATATTATTGCGCGCGTGTTTGCGATTGTAAACGTTGTACAAACGTAATTCGTCATTTTTAATCTAAACGAAGAAGAATGTTTTAAATAATATAGACGTTTCGTGTTTTAAATTAAACGAAGTTCTTCAATACACGACCACTTTTACGGGAATTTCATAAAAAAAGAACGAATTTATATATATTTGTTAATATAAAGTACCGTGATACCCGAATTTTTTTTTATTTTTAAAATTCGCCGTAAAAAAAAATACATCTATAAAACGCTTTTAGTTAGATTCGTTTTAATATAAACATGTTTATTATATCTTACGTCGATATACGAATGATTTGATAATTACATTTATCGCGTTACAATTTATTTGCTTGTAGTAAATATCGGTAAATCGTTAGTAGAAAAATTGAACGCGAAACGTATTATTTCGTTATATTTATTAATCGTTTGGGTAAAAACAAAATTGAAATCACGAAATATAAGAAACGGTCTACTAAAGTACTACCACTTTAGTAGGGAACGGAATTAACGTTCAATATAAAAAATGCTTCGTCACCTTTACGATTGTTTTTATAACATTCGTCGTTTTAGATTTGATTGGAAATTCAAATTTCGTAATTTAAATAAGTAATTTTCGCCGAGGAAATAAAGCTGAAACGAGATACGAGAATGTGTTCAGTAATTCGAAGTCTTTGCATTTAAGGCGGCTGTACAAAACAACGACCGGAGACCACCGTTTTCTGACAAAATCGCCCGATTTCGGTTTGTCCAATTTTAGTATATCCGAATAATCACTGACGTCTAATCCAGAAAATTACGGTAGTGATTTTGCGAATTGTAAATATTTTATAGGAACGTTATTTATTCGAATTATCTCGTATTCGTTCGCTGTCCGTGGCGCGTTAAAAGGGCGAATTTAGAAAAACCGTCGTCCGTATATTTTAGAAACAATATCAATGAATCGTTATGTTTAAGTCGAGGGAAGTACGGTATGCAGCGAAAGACGGAGATTTATCATCGAACAAAATGTACAATATTTTCGCGATTAAATATTCGCCGTTCCGTAATAGCTTTATTATTGTTTCAAAATTAAAAAAAAAATATAGAGATCTCGTTTTAAAATTTTTTTGTTTCGTCTTTTGGTTCGCCGTAATAAGTTTACGTACTATATATAAGTACGCGTGGAAACAGCTGTGTGACGACGATCGAAATCAGTGTCTCGTCGTTGTTAATAATAATTCGAAACTCGCGTAATTTAACCATTTTTGACGCGACTAAAACTTTTCCTCGTGTATGAGGAACGCGTTTGTGCTGGCGTCGTCGTCTCCGACCTTTATACGTATTGTGCAGTGAATAGAAATTGATTGACGCTTCCGAGATGATGATGCCCCTCGGGCGCGTTCTCGGAGGTACGTTGACATTATACGGTTCGGCGTGCGGTACGTATACGAAGGTGTACCTATAAATATACGCCAAGCGACGATTTTGTTTTATCGGTTATTATTACGTTTAATATCTACGCGCTTTACGGCGTTAGTTGTTTTGTACGATTTCATTACGCGCGCGTTACATTACTTTTTCGCGAGTAATCGAATTACGAAAACGGCCGTAACCGTCGCTTTTGTTTCATCGTCGGACTGCTCAACTTGTGCATCGCGTACAAATTGACCGGCGCGGAACGTACGTCGATACGAATAGTTTGAGGTAATCGCTGAGGTACCTCCCGTTGATAAAAACTCGAGGTATTACCGTCAATCAGTTTTGGTATTTTCTCACGTTTATGACAGTTTAATTTTATTTTCGTACGTATAACGAAACATATTTAACAATCGCCTGTAGTTTTCCACCATTCCTGATTGTTGTTTACCTCTTTTTGATGCGCCGTTAACGCAAACACGTTCGCGTTCAATGCCGGTCGAGCGATTTTATTTATAATTAGTATTGGACGATAAAAGAATGGTTTTACTATAAGCGGTAATTAAAATATCGACGACGATCGATTTCGTTAATTCGACCAAATCATTCGCCGGCCTTCGTTCGATTTTTACATTTTTATTTCGGTTTTAGATACGCGTGACCCATGGTAGCGTAGTCGACACAAACTTGCCGTCTTCGGTATTCATCTTGAGCTTATCGATAATCGAAAAACAAACAAACAAAAAAACGCCAGTACTTTACACACTAGTAATACGCGCTAGAGTCGTTGTGAGAATGGCGGAGACCAACGATCGGTCCAAAAACAGCCTCGGAATTAAGTCGAACGAAAATTATTTTTATTATTCTCGGAGGCTAAAACCCGCCGAGCGCGAATTTCCGTGAAAATTCGTAATTAATTTTATCGGTCGACGACGAAAAATCGACTTGGTCATACATGACACGTAGCGGACGAGGGTAAAACTATTTGATATTACGAAACGTGTATGGAGTAAAATGTACGAATAACTTTCTACCCGGGATCGTGATCGATTTGAAAAACGACAATTGCCCCGTGCACGTTCGTCCGTGAGAATCAATAATTATAACGATTGAAGTAGGCTGGCGAAGAAAGTAGTGAGGAGGAGACGGTAAATTTTTCACCGACGGGGTTTACTTTTAACGCGTCCCGCCGCCGGAGCCCGCAGTCTTTTTACTGGCAACGCCGCCGAACAACGGCCCTTTGATGTGCTCGCATACCACACTCCGCGTAGTATATTGGTTCAAATTGCTTAAAGGAACACGCTATAACGTCTTTATTATTTTATCTTACGGCCTGTTCACGGCCTTCATCCCCTAACCTACTTAATTTGATACCGTTAAATTATGGCCCGTTTAACGTTCTCGGTATCACGGATATCGCCCGTTAGGAGTTAACTATATTTTCGTTGTTGGGCGCGAGATAGTCGCGGATCAGCACCACTAGGGACCACCGAGAAAAATACGTTCGTTTTATTACCGATTATATACAATCACTGTGTAATCACCCAATTTACGCGTATAATATGACGACGACGAAATGGCGCCGCTTCTTATTTATCGGCACCGTACGCGTTCGGCGTTTTCCGCTTAGCGGCGCGATGATTCGTTCGAACGTTATTGTTCACCGTCCCGAGGAGAAGCTGCTACACGTTTTCCTATTCGTTTACCTATCCCGCAGGACCATTCCTTCGTACATTTATTACAAGTTTTTTCCTACGATTGTATTCGTATAATTAATTTATGTCCGCCGCCGTAATTACGCCACTGCTGCTACTCGAACGCACGGATAGTTGTATTGACAAACGTCGGAGATTGAATTGGACATTATTGGGCACTCGTATATGTTTCGTAAAATATTATTAGCGACGTGCGAGATTACGGTTCAGTGGCTTTCCAATTTTGTCTATGCATATATAACGCCGTCGGTGTAAAATAGTCGAGTGGGTGTGGAAAATACGAAATAAAAATACGGACGAAGGGCGAGATTATCAAATAGGGGTTTGATATAGGATTATTATTGAAAAGAGGGCTCCGTAAGCATATCGGCGGCACCTACAAATTGTTAATTTCGACGTTTTCGAGTATTTATATTACGATTTTTCCCAAGTAAATACAATCGACGCGAACAACTCCGGCGTATCGCCTATATTATAACCCACTTCCGTACGCGTGTTCAGTCAAACGCGTACGCAGCTTTTTCGCGAACAGGCAATACAAATCGTTAATGGAAAATAAAAATGTATATATACACACACGTATGCGCGTGTATGAATGTCGAAGGCGTAAAAGTTAGTACTGATTAAGTGTCATACAGAAATTACGTCGCGTATTTTTTCTCAAATTTATATTTTTACATTTAAATGTTTTCAATTGCTCGTTCGAGGGGTTATAAAAAAAATACCATAATATTTCGATCGTTTGTTATAATTATACTTATTTCCGATAAACATACTTAATTCGTACTATACGTATTTCTTTTTTAATTTTTCTATTTCAAAAACGGTATTTTTCGTTACATATCGCCGTTTTTTAATTACGTAATTAAAGAAAACAAATTATTTCAAACCTTTAATCGATTATATAATATTTTTTTAAAATATACGACGTATATATCAACTAACATAAACTTTATCGTAAAGGCGCTGCGTTGTTATATATTTCGACGATGACCGATTGTTTAATTTATTTTTCGTTCATTGAGGAGAAACAGAGAACTTAAAGCAGGCTGACAGTCGAAATTTACGCCATCATATAGGAACCAAAAATAATATTAAATTAGATTGGCGATGGTACATAATGTTTGTTACTTTTACAAACGATACACGGTAACAATTAAAAAAAGGATAACAGTTTCTAATATTATATATCGACGATTTCTTCCATCCGTATAATATATGCTTAAGGACGGGACGATCGAGTAAGATTAATAGAAGGTAGGTGATATTATGTGGCGTTTTTTTTTTTTTTTTGAAGAAGGGTCAATGGCTTACCCTTTTTGATATCGAATGCTTGGTCTACGGTTTGTATGGAAAGGCTTTGGTCAGGTTCGAAATTATTTTACCCTATAAAAGCCACTTCAGATGGCCTTTTGGATGACTATAAGGATCGTTTTGTTGTGTCCTATGCGTACGACCGTGTATAATAAATGGATATTATCACGGCGCGACCAAACGTTTTACCATTGTGTCAGATAATAAAGTTTGTCGAGTGATCGTACCTCGAAAGAATAATTTTAACGACATTTTAACGTTCGAAATATTAGAGGACGAATACGTGATTAAGTGTTAGTCAAATGCTAGGCTATGTCTGGGACAAAATCCACTTTCTTCTTTTTATTTGTATAATAGTGTACAATTTGTACATTTATGTCGAGCCGTTATGTAGAGTAATTTTATTTGATTTCTCGATAACGTTGGGCATTTTAATCGCAAGTTGACAGATTTTCTCTGACTATAGTAAAATAGTGAAACGATTATTACTCAAAAGTACTCGTAGGATAATAAGCCAAATTTTTGCGAAAAATTCGTCCAAATGTTTTCCGATTTTTGAAATTACAAACGTACTACTTTGTTTCTATATAGATAACCATTCACTTTGTTTCGGAAATGACGTATTTTGTAATAAGAATAATTTTGCTACGGTGTTTCGTTTAATATAATATTTTATTAATCATTATTTCGCGAACGCTTTATCAAATAGACGCGTCTTAGCCGGTAGTCGTCGTTTACATGGCACATTGGATAGGCAATTCTACTGCACTCGTACGCTTCTGGTCTTTCAGTTCACATACACCGGTGGTCAGGTACGTTATTTTATGAAAACAAGATTTTCGGTCTTCCTCGAAAACTATCGGGGGAATGTTTATTATTTATACAGTTTAATCGAAACTATTCGTCGAATCCTATTCGATAATCTAAAAAAAGAAACGCTTCATTTCCGACGCTTTCCTTCGCATGTATAGTTGTACAAAGACAAATATAAGTTACTCAAATTCAATAGTTTAGTACATTTTGTAGTTACCTATCGAAATGAATTAACTCCCTTATTAGTAAACGTTACGTTTCAAATAATCCTTATCTACTATTATTTAGAAGTTTTCTTATAAATTTTAAAGCGATATTTTATGTTACTTGTTATCAAAATAATTTTGAATTTATATTTCTTTTCGAAATTATCGACGTTAACTTTTACATTATTTTCTCCAGTTATTTAGTTGAATTAACGTAGTATATACATACTTAATATTTGACACGCGCGAATATATAAATTTATTTATTAAACGCATATATATATATTTCGGTTATTTAACGATTTATACTATCGTCAATGGGAGAGATTAACTGTAACTGGCAAAGAGTAAGGGACAAAACGATATTTAGCTAAAAACTGAAACTATCGTTAAGTTACAATCGAAATAGAATGTACGAAGTTACGAATTCACTTATTTTAGTTTCCGATTCGTTGTTTTCGATCGGTGACCGTTATTTGTCTGTATCGCATTCGTGTAAATAAAGATATTACGTATACATTTGTACGATTGCCGCTGTTTGAACGTAATTATATTCGTCGTTAACGATATTCTGAGCGAAATCTTATTATCAATCGGTCGCGAGCTTCCTGATAATACGCGCGCATTACGCCGATTATTCTCGTAAAATAAGGGCAACTATCCGGTGACAGAAACGCGCCGGTACTTGTGTCGAGTTCTAGACGATTTTTTTCGCTTCTCATTTAGTATATGGAACGAGACGTGTCTGAGTACGAGAAATAACGTTCTCTCGTTCGGCTATACGTGAACCGTGTATTATGCGTGGCTAGCAATAAAGTTATATAGAGACATCCGCCAGTTTACGCGTCCTTTTTTTTATAAGTTGTAATTCGTTATTATTTTTCTAATCGTCTTTATACATTAACGCGAATAAGAAAACGTATAGTGTCTAGTCAGTGTATAAAAATATAAGTAGTTTTCCGTTTTGTGTAAAGTGTCGGTTTTCGGCGACGAAGTTTTATTGACGAAATAAATAAATCGCGCGGTTCGTGTTCGTCTTGCCGTGTTTAAAACACAAAACCACCTCGCAAAATCGACGTGAACGAAACGCAAATTTATGTCCACTGTTTGATCCTAGTCCTTTGAGAGGCTTCGCGTTAAACGGAATACGCAAATTGATTTAGAAAATAAGTTTTACATTTTGTTCAACGTCGTTCGATAAAAGAAATAAACAACGTCGACAATAACGGACGAAAAGTCAATTATTATAGAAATCATTCCCGCGGGAAGAAATTAATTGTCGATCCGATGTTTCCGAAGGATTGTAAAATGCGTAGTTAAAAGAAGGGATTGGATAGGATCGAAAACGGTTGACGACGGTCTGGTGTCGCTCAGATAAAATGTCAGGACAATGGAAAAGAAGATTGGCAGAATTGAATATATCCGGAGATTATCGCGGGGAGAACAATAAGGAGAACCATTTTAGGAAAAATAGAAGGAACGGGCAAAGATTATCGTTTAAAACGAAGACGGAGAAGGAAACGATAATATAGATTATCGGGGAAAGAGAAGAGGAAATCGAAATTGCGCTATACTGGACGGCCATGGATACCCGTGATGTATTTATAATGTCGATAATGAGAAGAATGTGTTACGAGAAATGGGAAGAATCGGAGAAGGAATTTTAATTACGAAAGGGGAATAATAAATTCGGTTAGGCCGTTTAAAGGCGACGTTTGCGCTATTTTTAGTACGAAAAAACGCGTGTTACGGTACTAAAATCGCGACGAATCAATTACGTTATTAGTATTTCTCGAAATGCGTACAAAATGTCCACACTCGCCGTTCGACTACGACTTGTAAAACAGCGGTGTACATCGTCGGGCAGCTATATTTCATATTTGATTCCTTCGAACCCTCGCCTGTGTCCGTAATCGTCACGCATTTTCGTCGCGGAGTAATATTATTATTTCATTGTCTACGGGATTTCCCTGAAATCGTTTTACCACCATACCGCCGAATACGTACACTTGTTTTCGAGAGCGCTCGTACACACGTCTGTTTGTCATCACTGCTCGGAATTTCGGTTTTATCCAATTTATTCGAGTAATCCCGAAGACAATTTATTATTCCGTTCGGACGTAAATGGATCAATGAGATTCATCGCCGTAGATCGACTCGTGCGAGCAGTAATGATTCGTTAAATACAACGTATACGATATATTCTCTTCGCGTTCGTAGGCGAATAGCGAATAATCGTCACTTCTGGGAAGATTTTCTCGGTGTTTAAACCCGTTACAATTATAGTATTTATAGTGCCGGCGAACAGGACGAAATATCGAATATTTAATTTCGCGTATAGGGTTTGACGGGCCTGTAAAGATATATATATATATATATAAAACCGAAACGTTCTCGTTAAAATAAATTACGTTTCGCTTTATAGAACTTGGACGCGAACGGGATTGTTGCGACGTCGTACGAAAATTTTAAGTCTGAAATCTTGACGATTAACGTAGGCACTTGGGGCGCTTTATGAAGTATTGCCGTTACTGTTAAATTAGTGTCGGGGAGGGGTATTCTTTTGAGCTCGTTTCGGATTTAATTTAAACGCGCAATTTCGTGTACGGGAATATAAGGCAAGCGGCCGGGTGTCGTTCGGCGTCCGATGAGTGTCCGTTTACATAAACAAACGTTATTTTCCGAACGAAATCTCGAAAAACGTTATTTATTTAAGCCATTCGCGTTATTCGTATACGTTATTATTATTATCATCGGGAAATAGCGATCGCGCGCGAGATAATTACGCGACGTTGCCGGCGAATATTCGTTTTAGTATTTTTACTTTTTCGTGTTTTTCGGTATTACGTCGGAATATCGGGACGATAATATCTAACGATAACAACTGACGTTAATCGTTTCACGCGTTGACGTTATCCCGTTGAAAATCGTATCTATATAGTACCGATTATTGTCGCGACTACGTTCACCATGTTCGTACTTGGACGCCGCTAGTGCGTTTCGAAATATTTGCGCCGGCGTTTGAACGACGATAGGCTACATGAAATGGGCACGGGCGACGCTGTTTGCGATTGAATACACGTTTGTTTGACGACGCGTCGCGCGGTACTTAAACGAGAAACGGTACATGACCGGCGGTTGTTCACTATCCAGCACGTACCCCAGGGCAGAGACCGTCGAACGACGAACGTGGTGGAACACGTGACATCCTCACACGACGACGAATACGTTGGCCGAAGTCGTTCGCGCCGTTTACGTCCAAAACGAATTATACGAGACGTCGTTTCGCGAACACGCGTCCGCGCTACAATTAGGAACGAAACGCGCGACGGACGAGTGGACAGTGTCGCGTAAATGACGGCGGGACGTGCCGAAAACGAACATTTTTTGACCGGCGGACAAGCCGCCATCCGTTGAACGAATTTTCGGGCCGTTAACGTTCGATTGGACGAACGGCGGGCCGGACGATCGGTTTGATTTAATGTACGTATACGTCGTTCGATAGTATTCGAGTCATTTAGCGTTATCTGAATAACAACACGAGTCGGGTGGCCAGGGACAGTTGTCTGTTGTACGCGATATAAGACGTCGTATTGATCAGCGTCTGTAATTTATATACACGCGGAACGTGTATAGTCGTGACGACGAAAAACCGAAATTCTCCGCCATTGTCGGGTTTAGCGTTATTTGTTCGAATACACGCCGTCGCGTCGGATGGCAAACATTGCTCAAGTATATATATGTGTGTGTGTGTGTGTGTGTGTGTGTGTGTAGGTATATTGTGGTAACCATGGGGTTGGCATACGTATACCGTATACGACCGCGGTCACTGTTTCTGCGACTAATGAACTGTTGGTTTTGCACTCGGCCGGGGTTTCGCGTTATATATTTGCCACTGTCACCCGTGGTTTACGGAAGTATTAATTAAATCGTCCCTACCGCGGTGGCGTACGTACACAAAATGTCCTATCACCCTCCCCCCCACACACACCCACTATCCTTTTGTCTGCGAGATTCCCGTCTCTACGTCATCTATGATTATCACCGACCGAAGTCCTTCCCGAATCGTATTTTGATATTTTCCTCCGTCCGCGCGTAGTCGCTTCCGTAACGTCTAATGCCCGATATTAACCAGCCAATAGTTAAAACGCCCGGTTCACTTTGTTTAAATTTTGAAATTGACGCGTTTTCGAATCGTTTTTAATACGAAGGACCTAAACCAGATTTGACGTTGTTTTGAATACAAGGCGCAGGACGTATGTAAAAAAAAACCCGCGCGATTGAATCGAGAGAATTGAATATCTAATAGAATACGAAAAACGGTTTATATTACGAAAGAGTGGAGTGTTATACTAAGACGATTTGAAATCAACGTATTTGGCACTCGTTGAATGAAAAATATCGTGGTTTCTACGATAACGTTCTCACGCAATTGAGAACAATTGGAAAGTTAGTAATTCACTCGTTACGACGCGAATTAACCGAAGTATCCAACGTAAATCATCTATAGACATTTTAGCGTGTCAAATATGAAAAGTATACGTCTCGAGGAGAGCGGCGATTTCAAAAACAACGTCGTTAATTGTCGTATATTTATAATTACTTTACCTTCAATTATATCGTAATGTTACGGACATTAAGACTACGCAAATACGCGAACTTAAAACACACGACTAAGCGATGACGTTTTGTTCGTGCGAGCCGTAATTGTATTAACGTTAAAAAGCCCGTAATAATCGTTTATTTATCTAAAACTAACGAGTATTTTGGGTAGTTGTCGACGAAATAGAAATGTAATTTCGAGGATTTTGTATAGTTTTTTGTTTTGGACGAGTGGGTGGGTGGGAGGGTGTCGCACACACACACACACATATATATATATAGATTTGGGTTTGCTGGTACTCCGGCAATCGATTATAAAAGGAGACGACGTCGACGCGCGACGTACTCGCGACACTCCATTACCATAATGAATTCGTTAGCATATAAAATAGACGCGGCAAAGTTTATGAATTACTCGGAGGCGGCCTCGTGATATTATATTCTAGTAAGCCGTCGGCGCGCGCGTTGTGCGCTCCGGTTCGCGGTGACGTTCGTTTTCATCGGGAAAATTAATAACAACCGCCGCTTTATATAACATTATAACGCGTGTATATTTCGCGACGCGAGTATTATTTACAAGGCGGTTATTTCGAGACGTTTAATTGGATTATACTGATCTCGTTTGAGAAACAAATGGGATCGAAAGGGTCGAGTGAAGCGCTCGCGCGTGTGTGTGTGTATACACGCATAATATTATGTACGAGTGTCAGCTACAGGTCGCGCGTCTGGGAGTCTAGACCAGGAACTTCTAATGAGCGCGTTTGTTGTATCCGAAACAAAACGAAGGCGTTCGCCGAGACCGTAAATCGGCATATACGGACGATTTACCGCGCCGATTTCTAAATAATATTTGCCGTATACGATGTTAAGAGTATATGCTTGTCGTCGGTCGCTTGCCGAGTGTATATCGTTGTTTGGCCACGGTGACGGTCGCGAAATGGATAAAAGTGGCCGGAAAAATGCGCGCGTGTGGGTCCCGGTCGGCGCAGGACTCGTCGGGTGGCGGCGGCACGACCGTTGTAAAATACCGTGGACCGTTCGACACGGGTCGTTTTTACGTAGCCGTTTACGTGACGAATCTCCGCGTACCCGTGAAACAACGAAGACAACAACCGGGGCGGGGCGACGTCGCGGTTGTGGACTCCGAGGATTTCCGGGGATATAATATGTAGCGCCGAACGTTCGGGCGCGTGTTACGGGTCGTTCCGTTGAAAATTGATTCGATTATAGCGGAGAACGCGTTGTTTGGCAGAAAGCCAACGTATATATATATGTATACACGCATTTCGTGGGATCGATAGTGTCGGACGACTAAATCTCGTCGGAATGATGCGAATAGAGAGATAGAAAATAAAAATACCGCGGAAGTGGTTATAGAACGGCCGACGAGGACGAATATACGTCACAGTAAACGCGCGCGGTGTGACGGTTACGTAGCCTATTGTTTATGTACGTTATAAAAATTTCGAAACAACGAAAAACGCGCGCCGCGTTCGTCTTAACCCGTTACGCGTATACATTTTTGACCTCGTTTTTCGTGTCGCGTGCTTATACGCTTGTAGGCTGCAGAAGGGTCCGAGAGAAATAATCAAAGCGAGCGTTTGTTTCAACCTACTATAAGAATGTTCGGCCAAAACGCGGTTTAAGGGATTTTCATTCGTCACACACACACACACTGGCCCTAGAATTCGTATATTGTTTGGAAACTACCCACTCCGGATATTCAAAGGCCATGTATCGCGCCATCTGTTTCCGCGGGTTTTTGTTTTTCGAGTCCGCTATCGAATAATACGGCATGGCGTAGTAACTATTTACACTTTTACGCGATCGAATAATAACGACATTAGGCGATCGGCGGATTTTATTGTAGACACGGATACACTGTACGGTTCGTTATACATAATTCACTCACTAACTCGTATCGAACGCATTGTGTTAATCACGGCGTCGCTCGTTTCATCGAATCACTAATACCTACCACTCGTGTCGAGGTTATTTTAGGAATTATACGTAAATGTGTGTATATGCGGGGACGGCCCTTAAGAGAAAATTCCGTCCTGGCGGAGAAGAATTAGTCTAGACTAACGTTTTCGACGTGCACCGCTCCCGTTCACGTTGGTAAAAAAACCTTCACCCAAGTAAACGGCCGGTTTTTTTTTTAAATTTATTACAACTAAAACCGTATACCTAAAAACTACACAACCTAAACTATCCGCCGGCGTATTCATTTATTCGGGCGATGTTTTACGTTTTTTTTTTAAAAACTCGCGAAATAATAACGCCCTGTAATAATAAAACGTTCGCGAATGTACGAACGTCCGTTAGGTTATATATACACGATATATAGTTTCTTTATCGATCGAAATAAATTTAATTCGAACCGAATTAAACGCGTATGAAAAGAGAATCTGTTCGAAAACTTTTTCAAAAATTTAAAACGTCGTAATAGCGAACGTATAATTAAAGTCGCGTTATATATTTTAAACGACGTTCCCTTTTAATTTATACTAGAATCGCAGATGTTTGAAGTATACGTCCGAATGCGAGCGAAACGTTTTTTTTTTTGTTCGTTTAATAAACGACTTAATTTTCATCCCAACGAGGGGGGATACATTTTATAAAGAAATACAAATACGAGCGTTCGGTTCGAGCCGTAGATAACAAAATAATAAAACGTACACGGAATATTCGGGATATGATAATACAATAATCACGGAAAAGTATATTTCAAGAGCTTATCTATCACAAAAATGTAGTTCCGATATTTGTATTTTCTTTTCCACGCGATTTATATATATATATATATACGTACGTATATCGTCGGCGAACGTGACGAAATCAAAAATATCGAAAATATATATAAGAACGGAGGGAGACTGGTAATCCGACGACTGCGAGTTGGGACTTTGTCAATCGTATACCCCGTTTCGATTATGCCGACTGGTTATGATATATTTCACACCTCGAGGGGCCGGAAACCCCTTTCCGAACCGGACGGACAGATGAAAAACGCGTATATCGATAATCAGCTTAGGGGTTTTTTTTCCCCGATACTAATTTCGGGATTTGGTCCGGATTTCTTTTTTCCATCAAGGGGTTGGTTGACGAAATTACATACGATAGGGGAACTGCGGCGTATCCCGCTGAGTTACGGCGCGTTATCATAAAAAAAAAAGAAAGGAAATAAGGGGGTGCCGAAAATTTCGCGCCGCCGAAAACACCAAGTTTTCGCCCACGGTGTCCGTGGGTACGTGAAACCTGCGCGGGTGTCGAGGAGAAAAAAACGTCGGCCTCGGCACTGGTGGGAAAATCGTAAAATTCCCCGGAATATCTATATATGTAAAAATAAAAGATCGTAATGTCTACGGAAAATAGTACGATCCGCGTTTTATTTTTATAACTTTTCGGCCGTAGCCGAAAATAAAGTGCCTATCAAAATATGTAGTCGGAACAACGGGCGATTTATTACTCGCGGATGACTTTTACCTTATTCCTTTTTTAGATATACGGCGTATTTCTCCGAGTACAATTTGGTCGTAAAAAAAAACGGCGCTTCGATTCACGATTCCGTTACATCCTTGCGTATATACACACGTACGTACGTCTACGTTTACTCGTGTTTGTATAAAAATACATTTAACGGACTGACCAGACTACAAAAGATTTATGTGCCCTATAAACTAAATTTTTTTACTACGTTCGACGTTACTCGTCGTCACTTACACGGTTCGAAATTGTTTTTTAGGAAAATCTTTTTTATCGCTCAACGTTACTCGTGTTTTCACAATTATTGGAACTTTACGTTCCAGTTTTTCGCGTCTGCGCGTATCTTTATTAGAAATATACTCCGCCGATATTTATTAAACGTAGCGCTACCAAGTATTCCGCGTGGCTTGGGAACACGTTTTACGATTTTCGCGGTAGTTGCCATAAGCCGTACGAGAAATTACCGACAAATTGGAAAATCGTCGTTGTACGGGATTTTCGGAAATTCGAATTTCGTTTTATTTTTATATATATAATTCCCAAAACAATAATCGAAAACGACGGAAAATTTCGTTTTTTCGAACGCATTGATTTAAAATTGCTTCCGAATTTGGAATTATAATAAAACTTTAAAATATTCGATCGTACGAAATTGTTTACGTAAAATTGTTATCGGATAAAAAACATTTGATAGAAATAACGCGTCGAACGAACGAGAATTCGGAATAAAGATTCTTTTTAACGTTGTCGGAAATTTTTTTTATTCGTTAGCTAAATGTATACGCTTCTCCTTTATTGGGTTGAATATATAGCGTAAGTAAGTTGGCGATTTCGTGGATTTGCATAATATTTGTTTAAATGTTTGGACAAAGTGTTTTGGGGGGTAAGATCCACAAAGTTATTTATTTTCTCTTGTTACGGAGGATACGTATTTGAGTTTCAAGTTTTCTGCGCTAAACACGCGATAAGAACGGTTTAGAGATTAATTTTAAGTATCAAAGGAACGCTAACTATTTTTCTTAGAATTCAAAGTCGTCGTTACTTTATATATTTTAATATCGATTTTCGCGTTTAATTGTATTTGGCACAATATCGTGGAAATACTTCGTTCGACCACGTTTAATTAATTATTTATTTCGAAAAATATCGTTCGAATTACTCTTTAAGTTTTTTTATTAATTATTTGTCAAGCGAGCTTAGAATATACAGAACGAGGAATTTACTATATTATTTATATATATAGTATTTAAATTCAAAGTTGACGGGGGTGAAAATATTTTTTATTTCATTATTTTTTTTACACATTTTACAAACTTTTATCGTATTAAAACTTTTAAAAATATAATCTCAACGGCTCATTTTCCAGAAAAATAGATTTTCCGGATATTTCGCGTTTAGTCTTATTTTCTGCGTATTATACGACGTATTTTCAAAAGAGACGACCTCTGCACGCGTTTATAATAAATAAAATATCGAAATTAACACGATTGCCACGCGGCAGAGAAAACGTTCTTCGATGCTTAGACGGTGGTATTTGTTTAAACGGCAACGAAAATAATTAATCGATTTGTCGTCTCGCGCGCGCATTATCGGAATATATAGTTAAAATACGTTATTATCGTCGGACTTAGGGCGACCCAAGTCCCGGCACTTAAGTACTCCGCTTTCTACGAGCTTATCCTTCCGTTTACACAATGCTCCCCCCTCTCCTCCAGTAAACCACGGTTTCCTATTCGAGATCTTAACCGTGTTTTTACTCGACATACGCAAACTATATGGTCCGAACGGCCCGTTAAATAATTATACGAGTAAACGTTAACGTTTGAGTCGCGAAGTTGATCTTTAAGTACTTTTTAGGCATATCGTAAAGGGTATTTTATAATCGTATTTATTTAATCGAATTAGAGCAGCAGCGACACGTTGTTTCGAATACAAATAGTACGTAGTAGAACGAAATCGGAAGAATTATACACACGAGCTTCGTCGATAACGGTGCGTCCGTCGTGTCCCGCGGTGAGGACAATAGCGGCGAAAAAAATTTCGTTTCCATCGTCCTCTCTATTCCGGAAAAACCGCCAACGTTTCCGAGTATTTCAACCGCACCCCCTCGCCACTCCGATATTTCGGTGTCGGCCGTGTCCGTACACGCGGACGGAAATGTGCCCGGAAACGAACGCACACGCGTGTATATATATACGTATAATAATATATAGTCGCCGTTCGGTGTTTTCCGGAGTTTCCTTTCCAGCTTTCCTATCCCGTCACGCGCCCGTGGTGTTAAGGGCCGAAACGCCAAACGTGTACTATACTTTTCGCAACGAAATCCCGTCCGGATAAATGACGAGCGTTTGGCAAGAAGTTGTTCCCGCCGCGCCGTCCACGGTCCCCGGGGAGCCGATATTATACACTTAGCGGCGACGGCTAAAACCGTTTTCGGAACGATACCGTTTCCCATTGTTTCGGGCCCATTTATATATACATATACACACGTATACGTAATTACGAGCCGTTTTATATAAGTAGGTCGCGAGCGAGATTTCGTGGCCGCGCTCCGGTGGCCAATCCGACGGGAATAATAATAAAAAACGCGAACGCGAGTTATCTCCGGGCCGAAACAGACGCGTTAATAACGCGCGTAATATACCCGCGGAATTACGCGAGCGTTCGAACTTAGTCGCCCACTCGGCCGACGATTTAGGTTTTTTGTTTTCAACTCTAAACGATCGCCACCCCTCGCCACCGACGTCAAACAACAACAACAACGGCGGACGGGCCGAGAGCGACGGCAGATGTTATTATATACACTCCGCGTGTCCGACAATAATACTCCCTCGGGATTTTCGTAACGATATCGCGAAATCGACACGGATATATTATAATATATTATCGTTATCGGCCGGGTTGAGACCCCGGGACAGATCTAACGACACTGCGCGCTACTTAATTTTACGAGCGCTCATCGTCGCGTACTTTCCCGTATTTATAGACTTCATTTGCATACCGTTATATATTTACGCGATCGTTGCCCGTAATTCGACTTCTACGCCTTTCGACGTTTCAAAACGCGCCCAGTTTTTTTAATCAAATTTCGCTTAGACGTGTTCCGTTATACATTGTATACGTGAAAGAAAATAACGGGACGTCGCCATTTTCAGTAGTTGCTGTCCGCGTATTCAAACCGAACCGTGCGTCCGATACTAACCCTTTAATAATATTAGAAACCGTTGTTTTTACACCCGTTTCAGACTAATAAACTGGCCAAAAATTAACGTATTTCTAATCGCGCAATTTTCGTATTTACGAAAGTATTTTGTATATTTGTTCGTGTCTACAGCGGATTATGTAGGAAATGTATTTTTATTTTCTCCATTTTCTGACCATTTTATTACGGAGTTTTTTTCATTTCCACGGATTACGTTATACAAATACGACACGAGATTCATAATCCACTTCCAACGTAGCACGGAATGGACACTAAGAAATCCTTAATTACGTTTTAAAGCCGACGGCTTTCCACCGGATTATTTTCGAAAATTCGATTTTTCCGGAGACCAAATTTTTTATTCGCTCGTTATGGCCAATGTTGAATATTTTCCGTATAATTCAATACCGTAATTGACGTCCGTTCGACGATCGCATTTTATCGCATATTATTCTATGAACTACAAGTTAAACGTCGCAACCATCTACCGTTTCGTTATAAATTATATTTTGCCGTACCGGGCCGAAAATTTTAATTATAAAATCGCGTGTCGCGTATTTTACGTTTCATATACTGGTACATTCGTAAAATCGTATTCTAAAAACATTTTCCATTTTGGTCTATTAACTTACGTATTTTGTTAAAATACATAGCACGGCGTGATACGATAGTAAATTATTAATATTTCGCATTTGTTTTGCCGTCGGTTACCGTATAAATCGTAGGCAATACATTTCGAGACGAATCGATCGAAATATCATTCTAACGAATAATTTCTTACGGGAAATGATCGTATAATTATACCGTATCGCCCGCCGATATACGAAATTATGGATATTTTTAATTCGGTGGTGACGCCCGTGAATTGACCGATACCATAGCGTACGCGGGCGTATATATTTTTATCGCCAGACGGCGACTACTCCGGCACGTTTTAAACGAACGTTATTCCGGCGTTTTTCATTATTCCTGTTGTATTTCACTTCGGAAATATATTCTTTATAGTATTCGCAATATCGAAATCGTTATTATTATGTATCAATCAAACGCCGATATAGTAATTACGTATGAAAACGTGAAAACGACGAAAGAATATTGAACAGTAATAGCGGAAAAGTCGTCCCAAAAAAAAAATATATATATATATATATAAATAAACGACGAAAATTACGCGTATTTTCCGAAGTGCACGGCCTGAAACGCTTTAAACCAAGTGCTGTATATAGGCTGGAATATACATACGAGGAAACCGTTCGGGAGAATATTGCGAGCGCGCCGTTTTATTCGCGTAAAATTATTAAACGCGGAATTAATCGCGAATAAACGTTATTATATAGTAGTCGCTGCGAACGCGGCTGCTTATTACGTAAACCGTCGCTTAAAACGGATTATAGCGATCGGTACATTGTCATATTGTTAGACAACATTTCTGTTCAAATAGTAATAATACTTCGCGTATTTGTGTTTAGAATCCGTTTCTATACAACCGAATCGTATTCGCTCGTACGGCTTAACATTGTTGAGTAAACATCGACAAGTTATTTCGAGCAGAAATAAATGTCACCGGAGAGAGTATAACATCTGGTAGTTTACGAGCAACCGGCGAGTGTAAACCGCCCGGATTCCTTCTTGTTATTTTGGTTCATGTTCGCTACGTCCAACTCTAAACGTTCTCTATTATATTTTCTAATACGATCGCGGCAATATTGGTCGGGTTGGCCTGTTTATTACGTAATTGATGCGTCGTTAAATGATAATTATAACGGCCGAACTTACGCGACACATATCTATTCCTTCGATAAAACGAATTACCGTAATCGGGTAAAATATATAAGTGCGCAAAAGACATTGTACGAACGAACTTCCCGTCTGCTGTTATGGGTCAGCAGGAAGAGGTGCCCGTTACGTATTGCCGACTCGACTGTAATTATAATAAACCTCCCGACCGACAATTGCACGCGTAATATACGTCACTAAAAAACTAGATTATTCACTCGGCGACGACGGCGAGCACTCAACACATCGTAAACCGCGATGAAAAACAAACACGCTCGTTAGTGAAGAAAGACGACAACAATAATATAACGCGCGTTAAAAGAACAAATTAAAACAACGCGAAATACGAAATAATAAAAAAACGAACGACACACGTGAACGTACGAACTAAAACGAGTAAAAGTGTAAGCGAAAAAACCGAATACGCCAGTCGTACGGCGATAGCAAGCATGGAATAGAAACGCGCCATACAATATACAATCGTTCGAAATTTACTAGAACGAGCGCCCTCTATTCCATATCTCCGTACCTAACAGAAATATTTGAATACGTATAATAACAGCGTTCGTATCGTACGATTACCGTGCCACTAACGATTATTGAAAACAAAAATTGAAAAATATTTAATACAATTACGCGTTTATCTAATATTTAATCGAGTCGGTAAATGATAATAACCTTTCTAATAATATTTATTTATTCGAACACGTTGAATGGTAAAATTATAATACCGAAGACGTGGATTTTATACTCGTAAAAACATATTTAAAATACTACGCCTAAGTGCACGATTTGTAAATTTACGAAATAATTTTTAAATCGTATTTAATTATCACGATTTGGAGACGTTACACGTTCGGATATACTACTATTATACGGTATAAATTATTTTTTATCACGTTACTTCGCTAAATATTATCGCACGCCAAGTTAACCCTTTGTGTTCAAAGTCACTTCCAATTAGTAGGCTGAAGAGGTTTGTTTCGAAGCTCATTCAATTACACTCGACGACATATAATCAATAAATCCGCGATTTTAGATTCCGAGCGAAGCAAAAAACGTGTTGATTTTACGATATTTCGGTTTTTTTATGTTGACCGAGAGTACACAGGAGTACTTGGATGATTTGGACTCGCACTGCAATCCGGTAGAAAATAGTTTTTTAATTGGCGCTCACGCATTTTCAAAAGTTGCCTTCGACGTCAAGAAAATACTCGAAAGCAGTCAACGTTTATTTTGGCCAATTTTCGTATCTTTTTTGGCTAAAACATTATGTTACCACGAATGAGCTTTTGTTTAACTAATAAGTTGGTAATTATTTTTTGATTTGTTAGCAATTGACGATGGTCATAGCAAACGACTTCAACGACTTACGACGATTTAAAAGTAAAAGGAGATATCGTTTATATATTCGACGAAAAGCAATTTTAAAGAAATTTGTTCAATTAGAAGCGTACTCGGCTACTGTCTAAAATCTGTTATGTTCGATGATCTCTGTTTCAGATTCTGAGCAAAGAGGTCGCGCGTTTTCCGACATTCGCGCTAGTTTTGTTAAGCGAACGGGAAAACTAACGAAACATCGCAAAATATATGGATAACACTGTCAACGCGCAACGTTTTTATCAAATCAAATTGAAGTTTTTATTTTTAAGTCCGAATTACTATATTTACACTTATTTTGCGCGCTTGATTTCTCATTAAATACCGATTTTAATATAATAATATTAATATTTAACGAATTAAAAAATACAAATATTCGATTATATTAATACCAAAAAACGAAGTTAATATATATATTTATTTACGAACGTTATAAGGTATTAAAAAAAAACTAGTTTACGTCATGTTTTTCAATATAATAATTATAGTCCTTAAATATATGTATGCTAATACATAAAACGTACGATTTGGTTTCTTCTTAAAAATTCTCCGATTGTCGATAACCAACGCCTATGATAACGTTAAAAATAAAATAAATTAAAATCGCGAGAACACGTGTAAAAACTTGTGTTTAATAAAATGTTTAGTAAAAACGCGTTTTCGTGAACACCGTCGCTTATGACTGGTAATTAAGTTTTTACCGGTAAATTCTGATTTCGGATACACATATATTGTGAATGTCGATATAATTTGGTATTCCGATGGATCAAGGGCACCCCAGCGCGGCAATAGTGCGATAAACGGATTAAACCACAATAATAGTATTATCTATAGAGTGTATGTCAAATACGTTTTGGTACGGCGAGCGTATTAATATATCACGTGGAAAAAGGTCACAGGATGTATAATAATAACGCGAATAAAGTAGCGAATATAGTGAAAAAAAAGCCGAAATAATAATAATAATAATAATAAAACAAAAGAGAGACACCCCCGCAAAAACGGCGTGCGAACGGCGGCGGAGGGCGTTGTGTTTTAGAAAATTGAATGGGAATGAGCCCAGCGAAATCCTCGTTAATTTATAGCCGTCCCTCCCGCGGGGCTGAAACGGTCCTGTTCTACATGCATGGAAAAACAACGATATAAAAATGTATACGTTTAACTACAGAAAAACGAAAAAAATAAAAACGGATATATAATAACCGACGAAACACAACGGAGCGTAGTTTTTTACGGAGAAGTATAGCAATAATTATCACGGTCGTTTTCGTTTTTATGCAAAAATAATCCCCGCATTAATACGGAAAAAGCCGTACCGACGGGATTTCGTAGGAAAAACCGTTTCAACAAATAAATATTTCGAAATATATGTACGCGGTACGTATTAGCTATGCTGATCGGACGGAGCAAACGCTACGTGTGCAGATATCAACGTGTTCGAATCGTACGAGTTAAGTTTAAAGTATTATGGTAATTTTATCGGTAATAATTTAGCGTTCAGGTAGTGAAATATATTTTCTTTAATTATATATACGTAAACTATTTTTGAACTATTTTTGTTTTCTTGAGAATTTTATATAAACCTTAGTATAATCAAATTGGACAAATTTTTTTACGAAGTCAAGACTGGATTATATTTTTGTTCTTTCAGTATTCACGAGTTTAAATGACGTTTGCTCTCCTAGAGTTACGTTTAATTTTTTTCGTATATTTATAGAAACGATTAAACGGTTTTGAAAAACTATCGGTTTTTATATTATTCAACACTTAGCGAAACTTTTAAATTGTTATTATTGTTAGAACGGTAACTCGTAAAAATTGGATAATATTTTAATCGTATTTCCGTTATTTTTGGAACTACTAAAAAGAAAAAGAGAGACCGAAATATTATTACATTTTCTTAAAGATATTTTTATAATTTTTCGTACATTTCAAAAAAATTATTAAACGATATACCGGTGATTCGTTGTATTCTTTTTTTAACGGAAAGTAAAATCAAAAATGAAAATCGAAGTACTCGTGTTATACGAACGAGTGTTTATTGACATAAAAATAAAAACACACGTGTCGTTGTAAGTCCAATTAATTATTTATTTCGGACAAGAAGTTAAAAAAACGTAATTAATATCGATTAAACTAAATTATAATTACGAAAATACATTTTTATTATACGTTAGTGTTTCTACAAATTGTGTATGAAAGTGGTCACGAGTACATTATGTATTGGTATATGTCCTTGTGTCTTGATCGTAAAATAAACGGATTTATTGAAATTGGTTCGGAAGTTTTCCGTGAGTTTTGCCATTAAAAAACGTACGAATTCGTCGTCCGCCCAAAGAAATCATATCCAACAGAGTATTTATAACGTCGAAATGTGTACGGTAAACGCGTTTCGATTGTTGTAGGACGGACCGGTGTGGCGTCGCGGACGTTTATCGAACCGAAAACACGCCCGGCGCGGGTTTAACAATTATCACGATTCTTTTGTGTTCGCTGGCACCGCGCTGGTACGGTAAACCGCGACAACCGGACTTGCCGGATTTGGGAGACGTGCCGCCTGAATGGCATTGATAAGACGTCTCTTTCGGAGCGCGTTTATTGTATATATATATATAAACTCTCGCTTTTCTCGCGTATTTTTCTCGTTAAAAATAATCGAATAATAACGCTCCGTTCCCTAATAACGCGATTCGAATTCGTCGAATTCGGCCATTTTTCAACCGTTTACCGTAGCACGAAGATACAACGCAATATGTCTTGGCCTCCAGATAGATCGAGATTACCCGCGTTATTGTCGGCTCGTATTATCGTTACACCGCAGTCGAAGCCGCTGAACCAGTCGAAACGTTAAGTTCATTCGAATCGAGTTACTTGACGCGTTAATTTGCTTAAAAATTGATCTTCGCTTCGCCCTCGTTAAATCGAAGGTTATTTTTTTTGACATTATTCAATCTCGATCAAATTTAATCGGCCACGTTGTAGGTATTTCCGAAATTGTTCTTTCCCACTCTTGTTGTCCTATATTCGACATCGACTTTGATCCTTTAAATGTAAGCGCTATCCTTACGATTTTTAGTTAGTTTTGTTTAATTATATCGCCGCGGTTACTTTTGTGCAAAAAAAAAATCTCCGTCTGTCGGTAACGAACATAACGAACGAAAATGAAGTCAACGGTGTCCCCGATGGTTTTCGTTGTTCGGCTAAATTTGTAGCCGAACGACGTGAATCGTTAAATCGACTACCGCTGTAACTCTGCACACGTTCGCCGGCCGAAAGAACAAATTTCACCTGACGCGCGAATACGTTAGCTCAGATTTATCATCCTTACGAAATACTCGCGCGTCAAAACATTTCCCATTATCTCGCCGGGCAATATTTTACCATCGTACTCGGTATATATTATACAGTACCATTTTCGGGCATCACACCGCGTAAACGTCTATGTATAAGTCTGTAGTCAGGATACTTCATGATTTACGACACAGACTTCGCGACCAACTTATATATATATATATATATATAGACATACATACATACGTATATAGAATATTGTGCCTTTAAACTCTCCGCTTTTTATCCATTCGGTGATGCCCCCAAGGGTGGTGGCGACGGAGCGTGGGTTCGAATGTCACGACGTTCGTTTTTGCTTCCAAAGGGGAGATCCAGCAAACGGTTCGCCTAAACCACCGCATCAAAACCATATTTGATTTCACACCCCAGTCACACGCCGTCATTGGCTTTTAGCCTTTGCTGTTAATATATACACACATACACGCACACAAATATGTATATACGTTTTTTTACTCTCGTTTTGTTAAGTTAAGCAGAAAATTCGGTTATACCTAACGCGTAATTACTTACGCCCTTACACGATTGGATATTTTCCATATTTAAACCGAAATTATATTTTTCCTAAGAAAATCTTTAAAAAAAAAAAAAAACCGTATAATTTTTCTGATTATTCGTTTTGTCCGAATATTAAATTTCCGTGTAATTTTATAATCAATTGGTACGGTCTTGGAACGTGACGTATCGTATCTTATTGGTGAGGCGATTAATATCGAATATACGGCTTTCAATGTCCGTAATTAAATTTCGGTATTTATAGATTAAATAGGAAAAATGCCACATTGTTGGACCAAATTATGAGTGTAATCGTAAAAAACGCCGCTCACAACCGGGTGTCGCGATCTCAGTTTTGATCGTTACAGAAACAGTGTCGAAAAATTGATCTATTCTCTAAGCACGATATTTTGGTTCGCATATGGAAAGGAAATAAACGTAATGTTCGGTTTTAATTTAGCATATCTTGATTTCGTCTTTCACATTCGCGATATGTCTTTTTTCAATTTCACAGCAGTAGGCTTTTCCACAAATACATTATTTTCGTGTAGTTTGGACAAAAGAAATTAGTCTAAGAAACTGTCGAATCGTCTTCTTTCTATAGACTAATGTTGATTTAAAGTTATTTATAGGTCTAAACGGACTAGCCTGTTAATTCAATTATTATACTTCTATCTTCTCCGGATTATTTAAGCGAGCTGTAATATCAATTACAACATCCGTGTTTTGAAACTGTACGTTTAATTTGTTATACGATCGAAATTTTCGTCTTTGAATTTTGAAAATTCAATAATTAACGCGAGTAATTTTTGAAATTTCGATTTTTACAACGTACAAATCACAGATGTAATAATAAATAAATATACGAAATAAGAATCTGATGGCCAATCTTGATTTAAACGAATAAGAAGGATGTAGAACGAGTTGATGAAAGAAGAGAAAAAAATTCGTCTTATTAACGTCGATGAGTATAAATATTTAAACGGGAACTTTTATAATGAACAATAAAATTATATGTTGACTTCGTTTTCAAATTAATCGTGGTCCAAAAGAAGAGTAAAACAATTGGTTATTTTGAACGTTTTTTTACGGAATTACGTTTATATTTTAATTGCGGAGGAACGACGGAACAGAATACTGAAAGAAGACGTCGGTTTTTTCAAATATTTCTTTAGTATTAATCTTCGTACTGAATATTCTTTATTATTTTCTTCGGAAACCTTCACTATTTGTTAATTTTGTTTCCTCACGTTTAACCATACAGCTGTTTTGCATGTTTAAAATTATAAACAAATACGTTGTTTACGTCCTAATTAAATACGATAAATTTAATTTTTATAATATTACGATAATATTTTATAATATTTTAACGATGTACGGTTATTTGTATAATAATTCCGAAAGAATAATATTTATTCAGCCAACTTTCAAGAAAATACAAGTTGGACGCGGTAAACCCGAACTGTACGAAAACCATTAATGACCGGAACAATGGGTTTTAAAAGTTCGATCGTCGGTAGCGGACATAGGTATGGGTGGAAAACCCCTCCGCCCTTTAAGTTATTCGCTTAAAACATAAATATATCCATTCCGACGTGGAGGCGGTGATTTTGACGAAGAGAAATAAAAAGGAAAAAAATCTTCGGAATTCCTATTTTTGCTCCGGTTGAATACATTAGCTTTCGTGTCGGATATCCGCGCGCGCGAGCGAACGAGCGAGTGAGCGACCGCCTTTATGATAAGTACAACGGAGTCCGCGGGTCGACGTCGACGACGAAGGAAAAGGCCTCCGCAGGCAATATAAATCGGCGTGTGTCTGTTCCCCCCCACCGTCACCACCAAGCACCCACCGACCCAGTCGGCTATTATTTGTTGGGATTTAAAGTGCCGTAGTTCCTGTTCACTTTTTCCACCCTGTCCTTTTCTTTTTGCGCCTGTTTGACCTTTTATACACTCGAACGAGGACCAGCGGTTCCGCGAGTCCGGCGAGAAATGCATCCGGCTTCCCTCCCGTCGAGCAGGTCCCGCAATTTTTCACCCCTCTGAGGGTCGCCAATGGCGGCGGCGCGACGGTAAATCGAGATTTATTATTATAAACGCCCGTACACACACACACACACACACACACACACCGTTCTGAACTGGTCGCGTTCTCCGACGCTCCGTCAAAACACCGTATACGTATTTATATATATATATTTTTTTTTTATTTATTTAATACGATACTTACGTGTATTATCCGGTTGTTGTGGTCGAAAAACAAACGTTTCCGTTTGTGCATTTTGTTGTTGTTGTCTTCGAGGAGTTTTACGGTATATGGTTTGGGTCACGGAAATAAGACGTAAATTATATCGTCCGAGGAGTTGTTTTAGGTGATATTTTAATATATTTCACGTTTTACGGATCAGTGAAATAATATAATAGACGAAGCGATGACGTCGAAGAGAAAGAAAACCATTTTCGACGATTCGATTCGTTGTGCGTCCTTTGTAGCACCCCTAACGGGGTGCGATATGTTCGGCACCAAAGCTAAAGATATTTTTTAGGGATGTAATAAACGCTATTCGCCGACCGATTATTAAGAAAATTCCGATTATATATATATTTTTTAACACGTTCGCGTGGTTCACCGTCAATATGATTTAAGATGTATTTCAAATTGTCGCTGTCATGATCATGTAACAAATTTACGATACCGCCGTCAATCGTTCGTTTAATTATTAATTGCTTTTACGTACACGATGTTTTATTGCCGAACCGTTTTTAAAACAAGTGTCTCGTTTATTTTAATAATCGTTTGTAATTAATTATAATTATTTATAGGAATTATTTAAGCGGTTTTTTTATGTACAAAGTTGCGTTAGTATTTTCGTTTTGTTTAATTCGTATAGGTAATATTTGATCGAATAAATATATTCGACGTTTCCCAATTTATAGAAAAAATAATATCTCGACGTATTTTTAATAATAATTCGAAACCAACGCGACTGGACGTTTAAACGCGGTAATTACGTTCATTACGTTAACGAATAACTCAATAGCGATATATTGTTTTATTTAAACTTCGAACGTAATTTTATTTCGATTTAAATTTTATTTTCGTCGAGTACTGACAAAAGTCAATCGAAACCGGTCACTACCGGTATTTCCGTAAACCCAAACTAAAACAACAACAATTTTAATATTTTAAAAAACAGTTACTATAAATATCGTAAAAATTCGACACAAACGTATTCTTCGACAGTAATCGTTTTGATTTTATACGTTTATTATAAAATCGATAGTAATTATAGTCGCGTAATATCGACCGTCGTTGTGCCTTTTAAGGAATATAATAAGTTAAATTTTTACGCATCTTCTGTCGGGGATTAATTTATATTATATTATCGTCACGATAAAATATCGAACCTTCGAAATCGATTATTGACTCGTTGAAACGGTCGAGATATTTTATATAAAATATATAATATAAAAGCATCTCTCAGTTCCCCCAGCCCTATACCAGTCATTTTTTTCATGCATATTAATTACCGAAGTCGTTAATTATAAATCAGTTTTCAAAACTCATCGTCACAATAGAGTATATAAGTATTGTATAGTCGTCGATTCAATTTCAATAATTTTTTCAAACCTTTTATCGCTTACGCGAAAATGTTTTAATTTAAATCTCGTTAATAGCGTCAACAACAACATTTTAATCAAAATTATCATATTCGTCACTCTGCAAACGATATCGTGAAAATAATGTATCGTGTACGGTATTATATTATACCGTTGTATCGATAAATGTGTCGTTAGGTTATACATTTTTTTATTAAAAGTTCAAAAAATCCTCCATAGAGTAGTATGTAACCAAGCCTATTTTCAAATATATAAGAAATATTTAGTTTAGTAGGATTATTGATTTTCAAATATATAATTTCCGTGTAATTAGCGTTCGATTTTCGATTAGTTTTCATTTCAAATCGGATCGAAACGCGTAAGTTTTTGTTGTTGTAGCTTTTTTTAACGTAACGAGCTATTTTAGTTTCGCTAAGCTTATTTATAGCGTAATTAGGAAAATGTTGAATTATTTAGAATTGAAAGTTTATTAATTAAAGAGCTTTGTCAGTTTTGTGTGTGTGTGTGTTTGCATGAGACACAACAAAGCGTTTAGTATATTTACAACCGTTCGTTCGCGTCGATTAATTTAAATTATTGGGATGTAGTCGTAGCGAAATATTCTGCGAAACGAAAAAGAGGAAACGTAATATACAGACTGGCTGCAGTATTGTATTGGCAACGAGATATTTTAACCTAATTTGATTCGAAATAGTAAATCATAACTGTCGAAAACTTATTTTTCCCGTATAATATACAAATCGTTAATATTTTCCCGCTAATTACGCGCAGCACGGACGATTTTTTTATATTTATTATTTGCGTACACCGGTTGGCAACGTAGGTATCGTGTATTGTTGCAATTTTTTCAAGCGTGAATTTGTGGTTGTGTCATCCAGCCATTCGTCGGAGATATATTGACGTATTTTCGTTTCATTTTTTTGCGTCAAACCGCGCCAAACCGTTAAAAATCACTATACGAGCCATTAGATTACATTTATATTTAACCTAACTTTTCGCGTATTAATAATATTTGTTCTTTGAATTTATAGTACGTATGAATATATAAATATAGGATTTTGTAAGTGGATATTAATCAACTGTGTTTACAACATTTCGTTCTTGGCATTACGTTTTACGAATGAAGTCGAACCATAGATTATTACGATGCGTATATAACTACGGTTCAGATGTGGTCGATACGTCGTTGGTATTATTATTTTTAATAGAATCGTTTAAATCTTTATTGAAATTTACGCGAGGAACTTACTAACTTATTAACTAACTACGAAACATCGGGTATAACTAGTAAATTTTGTTAAAATAATAAACGCGGAAGGAAAAAAAGATTTAAAATTCGAAGACGATTTTCATAAAAATATAAAAGATTTAAAAAATATATATATATATATATATATATATATATATATATGACGGAGAAAGAAAACAAAAAAGTATTGTTGTTATAGGAAAATGTGAAAAAACTAAGATTTTTAAATTGGGAAATTATCGATTTGGAACGTTAGGAAAGGAACGAGCGTTGTTGCGCGAAAATTGTCGAGAAATTTAGAAGGTATCGAATGGATACAGGATATTGAAAGGAAATCGAAATACTGGCTAAAGAAGAATTGACTATATATCTTTTAGCGGCGTACGCCAGAATAACCGATATATTATTATTCGTTTAAAATATATTTTTATTTTCGATTTTGAGTAAAACCATTAGTTTTTACGAGTAAGCGTGTATACTTTTATAATAAAAAAATATCGATGATAATATGTTTTAAATATTATTTATACAATTTTTTGTTATTCCGAGCTATAATTCAATAATTTGTAAATTGAATACTAGCTAAAAACAATAAACAAATATTTAAAAACAAATTCGACGCATTATCGTGACTCCATATTGTTTGTATTCATTTGCCAATTACAGGTAACTCGAAAGAAATTGGAAAAATATTATAATTTTTGAAAAAAATATTAACATTTTATTCGAAGAAAAACCGTATATTACAATCTGTTTGCTAATAAAATAACTTTAACGTATAAACGACTCAAAGACTCAAATTAAAGGTATGCCTCCTTAGCACCATTTCAAAATGTTAACGGGAACTTTATTTACCGAGATTATCCCTAGGCCGTTCACGCTCCAGAGATGGATTACTCAAGGAAAGTGTTAGACAACAAATGAATACAAGTTAAAATGGTTATGAGTGTCGCTATAATAATTTTCTATAAGATAATGTGGCAGTTATTTTGAAAATTTGTAGGTTTGAGTGTAACACGATGTTACATATCAAGGAGTGTTAGTGATGAAAAGACATATTAACTGAAAGAGTTTAAAGCTATATTGATATTTGAATTGTTAGCCGTCCATAGATATACGTAAGTCAACAATGGGTGAATCGGTTGTCAAAGAGATTAGATTTTTGTTTTGTTATCAGATTGTTAAATTACGTGATATGAAATAAAACGCCGTTCCATGTCATGATATGGATGCAAACGTTAACCATTTCGTAAAACGAACAATAACGTAATACTAACATAACGTATACTATATTTTCAAAAATCGTAGCGCGTGTAACTATTATGGATATTTAATCTGACGAATAATCGAAAATTTTCAAAAAATAATTTTTTTGAAGATGCGAACGTAGAAAAATGTAAAAAGGGTAAAGATATAAACGTAATCTTGCATCCTAATTTACGATAAGAATAGTCTGAAATAAAAGAAACGGACTAGAAATATATTGCTTAGAACCGAGGAGGTATTCCGCAGGGATTTCATTTACCAAAATGTTAACCCTCCTGCATCCCTCGATTTAATACGAACAATCTGATAACAAAAAGGTCCATTCACTTTTGTAGTCTACGAAGGCAAAAAGTACTTTATCGTGATTTGTATTTTAAGGCTCAAACGTATGTTTTAAATATGCATATATCTATATCTATATCTATATCTATATCTATATATATATACATATACTACACACATACATTAAATTTATAAAACGTTTTTGGGTTTTTTATAACGATACATAATAATCATAATATATATAGTTTATACTTTTACGAGAAAAATAAATTATGTGTATTTTTTAACTGTAAACTATTAAAATCAAACAGAAAACCGATAAAATATTACTTTTTAATTATTATTAATATTATTCGTTTATATATATTTTAAGTTTAAGCGGTAGCTTTTCTTTTTTCAAGACCTTTTTAATTTGTTGAATTTAGTTTACCTTTATTTATAATTGAAAAACAATATTTTTATGTATCGGTCAACGTTCGTAACGTTATTTTTGGTTTGTAGACGTGTTTTCGTCCAATTTGAAAGTAAAGACAAAAATTAAACAACGATAATTTTAAGAAAATAGATATTTTTAATGATCCGCGAAATTTACAGTTCACTACCTCAATAATTGAATAAAACGCATTTAAAACGAAATCGGTAATATAAAATATTTGTTCTACAGTTAAACTTGTTCCGAAGTCGAAATAAATCTAAAAAATGTTAACAAAATACTAATCGTTCGATAATTTACCAAAAAAAAAAACTTTTTATTAAATAAATTATTAATTCGTCGATTAATAAAAAAATTAATTTGGAAATAATTGACAAGCGTTGTAAATCTTTTAACGTCGTACAACAGGCTTTTATTTCAAACATTATACGACTCGTATAATTTTTTTCGTTTTTCGTTTTTTCCGTTCAATATCAGTTTTAAACACGTTCTCCATACCCGTGTTCATTTATTAGATCAATCAGGTCACCTAATTATTTTGGTTACATATAATTATATATTATACATAATTACGTTCAATTTCGACGAAAACGTCGTCCGTTGAATTAAATATATTTTTTTCTTCGAATAGTCCTGTTTAGTATTGACTGTATTCGGTATAACAATTATAAAAAATATACTGGACACGTTTCACGACACAATATCGACGCGAATATTTTGTTATACGCGTATGGCCAAGGAGTTTACAAAATCGATATCTATTGGAATTGTAAAACGCGGAATTTCGTACGAAAGCGTGTTCGATAAAAGCAGAGGGTTTTGTGTAAATATTTGCTAACAGTACAAGATTATGTAAAATGGATAAGTGAGAACGAAGAATTTAAATTATGCATCGTCAAAGGAAATCCGTACAAACGGTTATATCCAACGTATTACAGAGCGAAAAAACAAGAATGGTTTAGGAGTTGAAAGGGTAACTGGTATTTTGCGCGTAAAAATTAACCACGCGCAATTCATTCAAGAGTCTCGGGATGAACTTACTATGGGCGTTCTATAAACGGTACACATGGACGCAACGTACGTAGGTATATGATAACTTGTTATACTTAGAAGCTTGTAGCCGTTTGATGGCGAATTCGTTTTTTGTATTTGTAAATTTTGTTCGGCTTTATAAAACAAAACGAACAATACGGGTTTCAAATTTAAACGTATTAATTTTTTTTTGAAATTTACAAATTTCGAATATAAAGAAAAAAACGATCGTTCGTTTTGTTTGTCAAAACTACCGATGTTAGAAATATAGTCGTAAGATTGTAAAACGTACGTGACTACCTTCTGAAAATAATACCGTTTTTTTAAACGAATAATACTAATTATAACGTAAATTTGGGAATTTATTGTTAAACGAAGGAAAGTGTTCGCGCGTTCGTTTAATTAACGGAATTTATTATAGAATATATTCCTATTATTATACGAACCTTTTAGAAATTAATAAAATATGTAGAATATTTAATAACGCGACGGCGGTAGAATTAAATAAAATTCTAATAGTTTTTCGTGCTAATAGTTTTTAAAATATTTGAATTATTAATTTTACTAAAGGACTTTAAAAAAAAATTCGTTTTTGTCGATACATATAAGCGCATAAATATCACATTAAACGACAATATCTCGGGACGTTTTGAACGATAAACGATACATTTCAAATACATTGTCTAAATCGCGGGCGCGCGTTATTATTATATTATATAGAAAATTGTGTCCGAAATAAGTAATAACGATCGATGGGGATGAACGGTAGGCGCAATCGATCATTTTTCCGCGCAACGATTTTGTAGAATACCGACGACTTCGGACGTCCGCGAATCAGTATCAATTTATTAAAAATGTTCGTTCCCGTATCAGTCGTATTGGTCGGATGTATTGTTCTAAGATTGGAAAAGTTTAGTTTTTCAAAAGCGCCGAAGTTCCGCGAAAGCGAATCGTTGTGAAATTTACTGTGTTCTTTCAGATAGTTCAGGCAACCGCCCCGTGTGCAACGTTGTCAAAAATGAATCATTTCCCGTATCGAATAAGCGTCTCGTAAAATTTAAAACTATTCTGAAAACCAACGACCGACGTAGTTTCCTAATTTCGTTCGCTCGTTATAGCACGACGGTGTCGTTATATCCCGAACAAACGTTCACTTAAACGGAATTATCCACGCTGCCAGCGTGTGCGTTAGATTGTTGTAATATACGGTACAGGGGAAACGTAAGCATTTAAGACGGGATAAATATTATTCGCGCGTAATGATTTTCGACGTTTTCGTTTTTAAATCGAAAAACGTGTATGTAAAAATGATATCGTCGTTAAGTACAACGCAATTTAATAACACGCAGGTCGATAATTAATTACGCCGTCTAATTAATCACGACGAACAATTCGCGTTTCTGTTATGATCACCCAATAACATATTGTTCTCTTAACGTACTTTCGTCACGCTTGAAACGACAATTTTCATTTCGACAGATGGCCATCAAATAAAACGTCGGATTCACAGAGTTCGTTACGTTTAAATAAATTATTTTGAATACGAAATGTCATCTTAACGAACGTATACGATACATATATTATTCGTTCGAATACGTCTCGCTATATACTTGTAGTTTTTTAATACAAAATGTTTCCCATGTCCAAAACGGATATAATTCATCGGTCATTTTTCGCGATTCTTCGGTAGTTTTTCTTAAAAAGCAGAAAACAGCGAAAATCGAAAAACGTGCAAAATCAATTTGCCGCTGGAAAGTAACGCAATTACTTCTACGCGAAGAAAATATTCGCAAGCAAAACGCGTCGTCGTAAAACGACGAACGCGTTCTTTAGAAATCGAAATACAAATTGTAAATAAAACTTTACCGCGGACACTTGTTTGTAATAATTTGGAATCCGTCTATTTGGTTCTTTTTCGTTCGCTCGGCGTGTACGATGCCCGGACAATGTAAACTTTTTTCACCGCTTTGATTGACCGTTACAATGCTCGATTGTTCGCAACGTACGTAACGTAATATATTTGTTTATATTTATATTTATGCGCGACGTTCTATTGACGGGGCGAATGTTTCCTGGTTTTAGTCAAATTAGATCCGTTACGTTGTAGTCGCGAAATGACGATAATAATTCAAAACGGTATCGCGCGGATTCGCATTATCGTAATACGCCGCGGCGAACGGCCAAAAACGTGTCGTTTGGTCCGTGCGATTGTGTATGTATATTTATACAGACACACACACTCTGGGGCGACCGCTGTGTTTGGGTTTCCGGTCGTCCACGCGGAAGTTCGGGCGTAAAACAAAACGGAAAAAAAAATTCGAATAAAAACCATACGACTATCTCGTATATTCTACGGGACGCGACGTGCCCGATTTTTATTAAAATTGAATACCTGGCCGCCTTTTTTCGCGGACGCGTTTTTTTTGTTCCTCCCCCCCCCAACCCCCTCTGAATGGTGTATTATATTCCGCGGTATATACGTCGGCGCGTGGAGACAATGCGCGCGCGACGTGCCTCAAATTACAGTACGGGGCGCTACCGTGTCCGCCAGACGGAGGGTCCACGGATCCGCCACCTCGGCGATGGTTTATTATTTGTCCGTTGAACGGAACACAATGGCCGAAGACGAACATTAACGGTCAAAAATACGGTCGGGGCTCTCGGTGCCGGTGGGGCGCAGAAATTAATCATAATTTCCGTCGCGCGATAATACGACCGGAGGGATGGGGGGGGGTGTGCGAAACGCATCGAGGAAGCGTACGAGCGCCACAGCGCGAACGCGTTTCTATTTATATATAATGTCGTCGTCGCGGGAAAGAGCGGCGGAAAATGAGTAGACGGTGACGACGACGTTCGCCGGGCCGGTGCGCGGGGTTTCACTTTTGACGCACGCTTTGTCCGAGACGAAAATTCGACCGAATACACGGCATTTACGTCGACGCCGCGTTTTAAATTCGTATCCGGCAACGTACACGAACACAATCGCGTAATTCGTATTTTTTCGTCACAAACGTTTACGCGTCGCTGTATTATTTCTATAGTAAATGAACGGCGCGATTGTTTAAAAAATGGCTTCAAATGGATCGTTTGAACGAACACCGGAGTGCAATGTCTTCAATCATTGTGACGGATCTCACGTATGTTCGTAGATAACATAACGTCGGATGTCCACGTTACGAATTATACGATAAATATTCGGGAAACAACTCGCGCAAGATCGCCGCCGTAAAGGGCATAGGAAAAACTCCGTCTTGTTAACGGTCAATCGACAAACGGTTCATTAAGCCGCCGCGTTCAAATAGCGTAAAGGAAACGCCGAAAATTGTCAAACGTCCGAGAATAAGACGCGCGAATTTCGACACCGCGTATTCGGTTACGGCCATCGCGAAAACCATTTCGGGGACTGAACGTGACGGTTCCATAAGTAATCTATTACACCGGCAGTCCGTATAGTTTACCCGTCTAGCTAAATCAATGGACGTGGTTCAACACCCCTCAATGACGTACAGGTCTAACGTGGGCGCGAGTTGTTTTCTAATCGTTTTGTGACAAATTTGCCGCCACCGTCGACCGCTTTTTCCACCCCAAAAGCGGGAAAACGTCGCGGACCGTGAAACGAAGTCTCATTTTCATATATGCGTATAATAATATTACCAGCTCGCTGCTGTCATTTATCATTCGTGTAATATATATATATATATATATGGAATTTCTGAAACGCCGAGTTCGTTGCCGACGAGGAAACGAAAGAATGCGTATAACACACACGAATGTATGTATATATATAGGGTATATGGGAAAACAATAAAATATATAAACGAGGGGTGTTGCTGCGGATATATAATGGAATAAGTAAACTGCAATTTCAGAAAAAGTCCATTATAAAATACCGGAGCGTGCAGATTTCGGACGGATATTCGCTGGTTAGGGCTGGAGGGAGGAGGATACGGTGACGGGAATGAAATCGGAATGACGGCGAGAGACGCGGGCACGCGTACAGCCACAATTCGTCGAGTTATGTTAACGGGAAGCCAAATTTTTTTTCCTTTATAATTAAATCGTTAGCCACGCCGCGATTGATAAGACGTACGGTGTTTTATATATTTTTATTTCCAGTAGACCACATCTGAGCTACACGTTTTGTCGCCGAGTATACATAAATTTATTATCTCGAATTCTTCGCTGTTGGATTTTTCGTAACCAATTCTTATTACCGAATTAAACCGATAAAACTATCGTACTTGTAAGCTATTTACGAAAACGTTTCGAACATTAAAATTAACAGATATTTCGATCGGAAATCTTTTTGTATTATCGTATTTTATCGCGTTAATATGGCAAACGTTCGCCTTTTGTTAATTAATAGTTTTACGCGAATTTTTGTACGAATTTCAAAAATGTTGACGGAAACACGAAATTTGTATTATCGGCTTGTCTAATAATAGACGTGATAAAACGATGTATGGATGCGACACTGTCCTGTTCCGCTCGAGTTTTGGAATATTTTAATGTTATACGATTGGTATTATTTTCGCGTATCCGAAAATCGTCTTTCGCATTCGGACGCATTATTTCGATTAAAACTACATAACTAACTCGTCGATTCAATCATGAAACCGACTTAGCTTAACTTCACTTCCAAATCGTTTAAATTATTTACAATATTGGCTAAATACTTGTTTCATTCGTTAGCGCGTGTCTAACGCTTTGAATTGTAAACCCTCAATAATTTTATAGCCGTCGCGACTTCGGAAATTCGGCGTTGGCAATATAGCTCGCCGCTGTAGTCGAATTTTGAATCGGCTGTTTGGCTACTCTCCTACGCGTCTTGCCGTTCGAATTGTCGATTTATGTATGCGAATTTCGAAGGGGAAAACGCGACGTCGGTTTTTCGTATGTGCCGTAAACTAGAGCGGACGTGCGGGCTAAACGTAATGTTCGCGTAAAAAAATAAAACGATCGTAAAACGTATAAAAAGGCGAAACGCACACTCCCGTCGAGAGTATTCGCGCCCACGACACTCGCGTGCACAAGTATCGTATATACGTGGAATATGGGCGAGGGTGTTGTCGAATCCATCTGATCGTATCAAATCCCGACAAGTTTATTTTGTATATTTTTATATATATTTAGAGGGTGAGGGAGAAAGAAAGTGTGTGTTAAGGTGAATACAATTTATCGTCTTCGTTTTAATCAATAAAGATTACAAGTCACAATAACCGAAATACACATATATGTATATATATATATATATATATATATATATATTACAATTTACGTATCTAGGTATAAACATGACTAGAATATAATCTGGAATGTACGGCGAAAAACTCCGACATTCGGAAACGTGCACGTTTAATATAACGAAACGAATAGGGTTAATGTAGGGTAATTTTTTCGCAGCCAATATTTCGAGAAATATAAATTATTTCGGACGTGATCGTTTTTTCTTTTTTAAAGTTTTCCGCGCGCCTTTTTTCTACGTACGTTTTCGTAATTCTAATATAATTTCACTCGCACTTCCCGTATTCGTTATAACTATATCGACTTTTAATTTTCAAACGGCGACGTACGACGGATGGAAAACACGTCGACATTTGTCAACTAAACTACCGCTATATCTTACACCGAGCGCGGTAATATTTTCGTAAATATTCGGAGTAAAGTAGTATTGTGTTCGTACGTAATCCGTAAGAATATTCTATTATTTTTGAATATTTTGCGTATAGTTTACGATTAAGAATTAGTTTTTTTTTTTTTTGTAAAACGTATTCGTTAAAAATCAATAAAAATCATAATACGTAATTGTTGTTATATATAATATAACGTAGCGCAAAATACGTGTGCATATATATTATGTATGACGCACGTACGATATATAATTCATAGTAAACTGGGCGGAAAACTGTAAGCGTCCAATTTGATTTATCGTCAGTTAAATTGTGTCTGGGTATTGTATCCATTTTACCTGCAAGGATATGAAGAAAAAAAACATTAGATTTGAACCTCTCTAGAGATTTTCTCGTATGTTATTTCTGTTAAAACAAAAAGTAGTTTACGCGAATTACATTAGGGATCTATGAGTATATATATATACTACGTAGACGTAGTAAATATATAAAACAGATTTCATTCAAGACGACGGTACAAAATCGTAAACGTTAAAAATATAACAAAAACAACTAATTAATTTTCGTTGATTCGAGGTTAATGTATTTCGGAATATAATTATATAGTGCATAAAAATGATCAAATCTCAAAACGTCCGAATTTTAAAAACAATTGCGAAAATATTGTATAATTCGAAAATTGTGCGGATACGTATTATAAAAGCTTAGTTACAGATTTTTTCGAGACATTCGATTTACTTAGAAAAAAGGACTAGCTTTATTCTTTATAAACATATAAATATATATATTCTTCTAGAGGGTTTGGTTACAAATCCCACAAACTTGGTTACGAATCAAAATGAACATATGTCGTTTGAGACGATTTGTTTAATCATGGCCCTCATCGAGTAACTATAACAAAAATAATTTGGTTATAAAATCTAAAAAATTATTTAAAAACATTTTGATAGTAGTCAACTCTAAGAACGTATACCGCAGTTATCATATACATTATGCGTCCAGAAATCCAATACGTAAAATTAATATTTTTCAATCGTTCACACGTTCTATCGGTATTTTCAATTTTAAAGTTTTTGGTGAAAACGGAATTTATTATTGGAAAAAATAATAACGAAGTTTTTGCTTATAGCTTCAAGAAAAGTACAATACGCACTCTCTGTTTTTGTCATCTTCGCAATTGTCAGAAAACACGTATATTGAAAAAAATTGTTTTAAAAAAGTTTATACATTAGACAAGAAATAAAATAAACGACGGTCCTAAATATAACCTTCTTAACTGAGTTCATCCGCTAAATTATTATCAAGCCATCGTCTATTTCGTCAAATAATACGCAATTTCAGGCATTTTAGATAGGAACTTTGTTATCTCAACTATTTTATTAGGTACATACTATAACGAAAATTGTTTTTATAAAATTCCGAACGTTCCATCTAAGATTAAAACGTTCCATCTTAATAATTATTAATCTTAATAATTATAAATGAAAATTCGTAAATCGTTATTTTTATATTTTCGATAATACGGAAGATTTTAAAACCCCAAACGCCTTACTTATACGAAAGTTAGTCCTGGCCGTACCTCACCAAGACGCAAAATAAATAATTTGTTAATTTACAAGTTACATTATTACAAATAGTAACGTTACGAATAAATAAATAATTTTAATAAAAATTGTATTATTTCGACGTTATATTGTTACAAATTATGCAAGTTCGTGTAACAGTGTACTGTTGACGTTGGAAATAGCGCGTAATGCGGAACAAGTATTGAAATAAACCAACGATGAAATTGTTCAATTTCGAAAAAACGGTAATTTTAAAATTGATTTTTGCAGGGGAATGGCACGTTTGAACAAACATCGTTCGTCGTACGGTATTTATTTTCATTAAAAACGGAAATCGGCCTCGTTGGGAAAGAGCCGTTTACTCCGTATCGTTGTCTTTTGACACCATATAACTCCAAATACTGCCCAACGTGTTATCCAACTTTGGAAAATATCCGTAAAAGGCCGTACAGACGTTCCGAACCCGTAGAAACGAACGAAAATCTGAATTTATCGCGAGCCCGGTAAGTACATATTTCATAGGAATAGTTTCGTTCGAATCGCGTTTGGTAATTTTATCGTATTATCGTAAAGGACGAATAATCGTCGCGCGGTCCATAAAGCGTCTTCGACGACAAACGTTAAACGGGCGGTGATTAGTGTTTGATTCGTGTCGTCCGATCTGTATTAACGAATCGTTTACGCGTTTATAATACGCGTCGTATAAATAGTGTTTACGTTCGGGTTACACAAACGAGCAAATTAAATATTAACGGAAACGAGATAATATTGAAATACTCGATTGTCGTTCGAGCGCCTGTTCGTTATTAAAACACGTCGGGTACGGACAATCCGGGAATCGATTTGTGTGTATATATATAATAAACCGCGCGGAATTTAATATTATTCTACGGTCGGACGGTCCATTCGATTATATTTTAAATAACGCCTTTTTTAAACGATTTACGGACTTTTTCGATCGAACTACGTACGATAAAAGCTTCTCCTTTTTTATAACTGTAGAATGGTCGATGGACTGTATTGTATACGCCTGGAAATAGACAAAAAATAATAGAAGGTCGTCGCGAAAAATATATATTCGCATAGGTACCCGTGCGACGATTTCGTACGTATTGGAAACGGCCGTCGTCCTATTCATTATTATCAGATTACGGTCTTACGTTATCGTCGAATTTACGACCAGCAGATATGACGACGACCGTACAATAACAGCGGACCGCACGACTATATACCGTTACTGGCATATAATCTTATATACGTTTTTATGTTACATTTTCGGATCCGACCGTGTCATTTACAACGCGAAAGCGAAAAACGTAATTTCGAAAAAAAATTGCCGCTTAAAACAACGTGCCTTCTAACCGTCGGTTTTAATACAAACGTATTATCGTAACGACGATTACATTTTGATTTCATTATGGTGAACAGAATTCCGCGTTAAATCTATCGTCGATATCCATCCGTCCTTCTACACGATCGGAGAATAATAACGAAGAAAATGCCGCCGAAAATTGCTTTCGTTTTCACAGCAAAAAGGACGTATGATAATAACGTCGTGTAAACATTAAACGACGATCGGGCGATTATCCCTCGGAATCAGTTCGGACGCGTCGTATTAAATAATAATAAACGTATTAAAAACAACCGTATTCCAAAAACCGAAATTATTTTCAAAAAATTTCGACGCTCGTTTCTGTACAGGTCGTTTCAAATTAATAACAATGGCTCGCGCGTACTTGTGTCTAGTGTTTCGGAGTGCAGGCACACTACTTCTAAAAGTACATCCAATTCAACACGTTCTAATTTGTACGACGTATTTTTTAACACGTCGGGGTCAACACGCCGTATATAGTAATTTGTCCGCCATTGTTATTTTAATTATTCTCGTCGTACGCAATTATTTATTGTCGATGTGCGCGTGTGTGTAAAGTCGGACGTCGGATGTGAAACCGGAACAGACAATCAAATCGACAAAAGTTTATCGTACAAATACGACGATCGAATACAACTGAAACGATAATATAAGCGTACGTTTTGTTCGTTACTCTTTACAATAGTATATCGAAACATTTTCTATCCCGTAAGTTGATGTCCGATTTATCGCCAATAGATTGGATTGATTTTGGTCAAACGCTATTCAAACGTTGACGATAAATAAAAAGTGTTCGAGTATTTTCAACGCGTTCTAAATACGTTCCAACAAGAAATAATTCGACCGGTTTTAAACGTACACGTTATTAATTCTCGTGCGCCGGCGGACGATAATACTTCTTCGTCGTCTCGAACCCTAAAAACATTTCTACGTTTTCAGCTTTAGACAAACACGTTTGGTATTAAAGAAAAAGCCATCAGCGTACGTACACACAAACGACGAATTGTTGGCGTTTGATTTTTTGACGTACGGCCTCGATGAAACTATAACGTCGTTTACGTGTTTGGAAAATAATACCGTAGGTGAATATAAATCGTTCATTTTTCGGACGCATTCGCGGCCGACGATTACGCGGTGTAAGTTCTACTGAGTGGACATTTTCCGCGGTATTTTCACTGTTCTTGTTTTCCTTTTTTAACGAAAAGTTGTCGTAGATTCAATTTTAATTATCTCCGTAGAATATTTACCGAATATTTGTCCGCGATTTTTATCGTTTCGGTTATTCGTGTTTCACGAATACTTTTTAAACACACACACACACGCACGGGCGTTATGTGGCGTACCATAATTTTTTGTGCGCACAACGGAGACGTATTTACTTTGTGGAACACGTGTTATACTCGCGTTTTTCACTCGTAGATACGGTTATTATGCGTCGTCCCTACGTGGATTTCCCGTAATTCAATCGCCCACTCATCCGTGATTTATGCCGTCCTCGTTGCGCGAACAACTAGCGGCGTTCGCTACGTGTACGTATTTTTAACGAAGACGATTGTCGGTCTATTCAAAATCGTTACTTTTATTCCGCGCAATACGAACAGAGCTACGCGCGAATGTTTTCAGCGATCCACGCTATTGTTTTTGGTTTCTTTTTTTATTAAATTTACGTTCGCGATTGTTTGTGTTTTTTCTGCCCCGATAAGGTTTGACGACCTTAGGTCAAGTGCTTACGAACAGGCGAGTCGTAAAAAAAAACGCAAATAGCAAAAAGAATCGCGGGGAATAAATTTTTAATTGCGCAAATACGTCGGGTCCGTCGGATTAGTCAACCGATGTTCGTAAATAATTACCGTAACAAAATGAAAAGAGAAAATTTTTATTCGTTATAATAATAGTACCAAGTTTCTTCCTCAGTACGCGCGTAAGACTTTTATTGCGTTTATCAATACGTTTTATGTTTTATAGAGTAACGATTGTTTTTTTTTAATTTAAGTTTTTAACAACTTTAGAGTACACGAGTTTTTGCTACATCGTTGGTAAAATGTATGTATAATCCCTAGAAGTATCTTACGGGGTTAATTTAATTTTCTTTGCTCGACCGTATAATTTTATGGACGAGTTTTTTCATCTTTACGTTTTCAACTTACCTCAAAGAATATAATATTCTAATGTAATAACCCGTTCGTATTATTATTATTATTATTATTATTATTCAAATTGTAATTCGTGAAGGAATATTTCCATCTTGTTAATGAAGTATCGATGTTACTCTAGGGACTGATGTCAAGAAAACGCTAGCTATGTGGGGTGGAGGAGAAATAGCGTTTTTTATATATATGTACCTATATATATATAGATGATGTTTGAAAAACTCGGGTTTTTACTCCGGGGTATGTTTTTTTGAAAAATTACGTGTCACTATGGCGGAACGTATAAAATATTCGATACAACATTATCTTAAACGTCTATATACATTAAATGGAATCGCGTGCTTTGCGTAGGTAGGCTGGTAGGTGCAAACATTTTCTCGTAGTATCGCCTCAAATCTTAAAATATTTCTTTGGACAAACTACTTCTTAGAAAACTCAATTATGTAAAAACTTAAACGCTCCTTTGATTTAGCGGAGTACATTTCCTTTCGCGTAGTCTAAATCACCTCGTTAGTATGCAAACAATCGTTTTTACAAAAATATCAGTTCAGTTATCTATATATACACGCGGATACATAATGGAAAAAGAGTATATAATAAGAGAACGAGTTGTTATTATTTTTTTTAATATTAAAATAATAAATATATTACGTTTCGCGTGTGAGGTATAATATAATACACGCGTTTGCGAAAATAATAAGCTTTCTTAGCCAAGATCGTTATATTTTGTTACTTGTATCGCGTTATACTTTCGAAATGTATATTCGTGTATATGTACGGCATGTATTTTTTAAACCAGCCATTATGTTGACGAACATTTTTGGTAATTCCCAGGTTTGTTTTTTGTATGAAAAAACCCGACGTTTCGGCGACAATCTGTAATAATACTCTTGTTTCGTGTTTTCGATCGAACAGTTCACATTCGCTATCGGTTTTCACAAGAACGTCAATTCGTTTCTAATCGCAAGTTATAGCCGACCTACGTAGGGATAAGTTGCGACTATATTTCTTAAAACGTTTAAAACCGTATAGATTTGTACGCCACTCGGAAAAGGACGTATTTTAAACTACCGCCGAAATTCTGTATTTCCGAAGTAATTAAAATAAAATCGAAATAATTTATGTATTCACGTTAGCCACGAAATTTATTGTTCGTTTTAAAAAAACTGTGCTACTAGTTTGATAATGGAACGTCGGATACTAAATATTTCGCGGAATCATATTTAATAATTTTAGTACACGACGACGCGAATTTCCGAACATTATCGTTGTCGATCACACGACGTTATTTCCGCGGGTTTTTCGCGCGATAATTTTGACGATCAGGACTTATTTATAAATGCTCGTCGTATCATTTGTGGTCGGCCGCCGTTCTTTGTGGTGTTCGTTCACGTCATGATGAAACCGAAGGAATGAACGACAATTTAACTTTTATCCTTTTTTATAACGTATTTTTTCTTCAATCGGAATATCGAAAATACGTCACTTTATTGTAGCGCGTAATATCGTAACACGTTACGCAGATCAAATGCCGACTAATATTTAAAGACGTTCAAAATTGATCGAAAGTAATAAATACGATATAAAAAACGAATTTATACACTAACAGTACTCGGCGGAAAAAAACTATTTCAATAAGCGTTCGTTTCTCGGTGAATAAAAAAAAAATATGTATAGTAACGCTTCGCTTAAATACTTTACGACGCTGTAGGTGCGTAAGCGTGCCGATAACCGCTTATAATCGTTTATAAATATTAATAGGAACAAATTTTAGCCCGACGTCTGTAGGCTTTGATGCGCAAAAACTTGGCGGAGTGGGAATTTTTCTTTTTGCAGCCGGTACGAATAAGACACGAACGCGGAACACGATAACACAACACGAATATCCGTGTACACGATTGTTTACAAGTTTTGGTAACGTTAATAAAATTGTGGACCTTTAACGGCCCACACCCGCCACGGTTCACGTTAGAGCGACCGTTATATTCGGTTTATTTAAAATTTCGGACGGCTACGAATTACAAACGTAAGTTCCTAATTTCGGAGCGACGGTGTTTTTTTTTTTTGGCGGGGCGGAAGTGGCGAGGAGAGTAAACGGTGGTTCTAGTCACGCCGCCCAGACCGTACGTCTTTTTGTTGTACAAGAACAATTTCGATACGGACGTATGTCGTCGTCGGTGTGTACACTCGCGTTCTCTCGCCGAACGTCCGTTTAAATAGATAATTTATAAAACGGTCCGTGCCGGTGCGCGTGGCGTGTAACGTTTATTATGGTACCGTAGTATAACGGGTGTCGGTCTCGCGTGTACCCTCGTAATTGTGTGGTGAAACGGAAAGTTCTGCCGGAGCTCGGAATAATGTGGCGGTTGTGTAACGAGGTCGGCCGAGGGAAATGAGTTTGCCGGCGAAAGAATACGCGTATATATGTATACGCGTTGGCGCGAGCGCGTGTGTAAGAAATAAATTGAGGACGGTCTGGCCGAATTAAACGTGGCGGAGATGGTCGGCGGTGGCGTAAGAGTGACGGTTCCGAGGGTACAGTTGCGGGGAACGTTCAAGAGTTCGTGGCGTATGACCTGTGCGAGAGGAGAGAAAAATTACGTTACGGTTGGCGTGGAATAAAACGGGCGCGACGGCAAGCCAAGCGAAATTCGTCGGATTGTCGAATTACGCGGCAAATGGCGCGCGTACGGCTCGCTAATATCGCCGCGCGATTTCTGTATACGTAATCTCCGTTTATACGTCACTCCCTATGTTGACGCCGTGTCGTAAAATCCGTCGGCGCCGTATTCTCGGACAACCTACGGGCGCTCGGGATAAGCGAAATTACGGTTACTAATTGATTTGCCGTTCGGTTTTTGGCCAATCCGTAGTGGTTTTTATCCCGTCGTTTCGTCGCCGAACCCGAACGAGGGGAAAACCGTACGTTGTTATTCGGTCGAACGAGTTCCGATTTCAATTCCAGTACACTTTGGTTACACTTTCCGTCTACGATTTATATATTTATAGCACAAAACAATCGTAATACGTAATCGCTGTTATAAAAACGAACCCGAATAGTTGCCGGAAAAAACAAAATGGACGTAAAATACTATCGTTAATACGGTCGTTTTAATTACGTTCGATTAGCGAAATAAACGTGGTTATTTATTAACCGAAAAAAAATACGAAATTTTTAAACATTACGTCCTTACTGTCGTCCGGTTCTCGTTTTTTAATATTTTCTTCGTTCGATACGTTAAATGTACGGTCTCGTTAATATTTCTATTTCGAGTCGTTTACGTGGATTTTAACGAGTATCCCCTTATTTAAAATCGAAATGTGTTTTGAGTACCGTGAAAACGATTCGTGTACGACAGAGAAGGTACTATTCGTGTCGCGATATCTTCGTGTTTACCGTCAATGTAACAATATGGCGGTGCGGTGTTTTTTCGCGAAATCGTACGCAATTTTCGTACGCGCTCGTAACGATTCCGAACATAAAATGTTCCCCACTTGTCCAATTCGCGCGCTATACATTGACCCCAGGAAGTCGTCCCACAAATAATATACACACGTCGAGGGCAGCTATTTCGGGCCGGTCAACGTCCCCCGAGGGATTATATTGTTACTATTATCGTCGTTATTGCCGTATGGTAAAATATGTTCTTAAAGGAACATAAGTACGTCGACGTGGCGGGCGACGTCGCGGCGTATACCGTCGTTCAACCTCCGGCTCGGTCCCGGAAGTTTGTGAGTCGCGCAAAGTCGGGTCGGTTGAAGGCGGTGGAGTGAGGGCCCCCCCCCTTCTCCCCCAGAAGGAGTAGGTTCACGTGAGCGCGCGGGTTCGACGAAATGAATTGGTCTCGGACACGCGTGGTACCGCGTACCTCTTGGCGGAGGGCGA
>JAIPRN010000862.1:0-62397 GCA_025469175.1 Geopemphigus sp. TES_GeoC_2020 | reverse complement strand
TATATTATATATATTAATATAATATTATATATATAATATAATGTATTATAATTATATATATATATATATTATATAATAGATGTATTATCAACAACTACGTTGATATTCCCAAAACAAAAACCGTAAATATAAACTAATTTTCTTAAAAAAAAAACGTATTTATTTTTTAATTTCGACACACACATTTGGGCGTGTTTATTGGTGTGTGTGTGTGCCGTTTTACTGATATTCTCGTACCGTTTACAATTGTTTTTTATCCGAGTACAACAATAATAAAATTCGTCGCGGTGCCGACGAAGTTTCTAACGATTTTTTTTTTTAATGAAATATTCGTTAATACCTGTAATATTAATTTCAAACATTGCGTTACATAAAAGCTATTTAAGAGACGTCATTTATTTCGTTCGCATTGTGTTGGTCACACTAGAGAAAAAGAATCGTCTTCAAAATAATACTCCTCGAGGGAAAAAGTTAATTACGTTTAATGAAACGAATATAACACGTATATATATATATCTGGTATACCTAAACAGTAAAATTGAAAGTAGATTGTTCGAAATACGCATATATATATGTGTATGTGTGTGTAGTACAAATTATAACTGCCAAACAATTTTCATTGAAAGATGATGCCACGTAGTTGATTTTTGACAAGGACCACTACAGTACGTGCGCGATGAAACTTGGAATAAAAACGATAACGTCGTAATGGACCGGCACGATTTTTTTTATTATTAGTGTCATAGTAATTACACGTACGTAAAACGAACCGTCGTATTTATTACGATAAACTCGTAAAAACATCGGCGAAATTTCGTTCTGAAAACCGGGTTCAAAGTCTGACAGGTTCAGAGGAGAAATTTCAAAATGGGCTCCTTTAAAAAAAAAACGTGATTTTGATGCTCGCTACGTCAGTGGTGGACCAATTATACGGTAAACAATTTTTTATGCCCTTTGTCCCAATCCTTTTATAAATTAAATATTGTACGATTGACGATTTTTTTAACGTAAAAAACTCATTTTATGGATTCGTCCACATTTTTTTATATATATATACGTCCGTAGGCGTTTGAAATAATTAATTAAACGATAACATAAACGTGTACATAAAAAACGTTAAAAGCCGAACGAAGTATTTCGTAATTAATTGTAAAAACGTATGGATAATAGAATACATAAAATGAAGTTATTTGTTTAAAATTCTGTTACCATGAAACGTAGCGTTCAACGTGTTTTCAAAATTATTTCGTTGTTTTTCTCGAATAATAAATTCGAGTTCGCGATTTTCATATTAAAAACAAGTACGAACGATTGTTGAATTTGACTTTAAGCTGACAACGCCTCCGGCTTTGTTTACTATTTACAGAATCTGATAATCATCGTAGTTTCCGACACGATTAAAACGTTAAAATCGTCGTTTCCAATTGGACGACGAGAACAGTGGCCGATTTAAGGCTAAATTGTTAGTCGGCGAATTTACGCTAAAGGTCTGAGAATTTTTATTTGTATAAAACGACACGCATATTACATTATACGATCGTGGCGCAATTTATGGAGAAGCGCGGAAAAGACACAACGAATTGCGCGAATAATTTTCAAAGAGTAATCGACAACTATCAATAATTTCCCATATTGGCTTATCGTTTCTTTTAATTTTTTAATATATAAAAAAAAATTATGAATATAAGAATACGTATGTATATAAAATATCGCGATACGATATGCGTATTTATTATTTATCTATTATTTTTTAAGTCGAACTTTTATTATATTCTTCATTCGGAAATGGAAAATCGAACAAGGTTAGTGAATAAAAATGAAGTTCTTAACTTTATCCAAAATATTCAAAGTATTCCGGTATATTTTTTATACTGGATGCGCTATTCGAATATTCTAATTAATTATTGGAACACGCGTTCCAAAATACTTTTCGAAAGTATTCTTTACAAGACCGAGTGTTTTTTCGTAAATTGGCGAATAATTTGCATACCTATTACGCTTAATGTGAATACACACACACACACCACGTTCGAGACGGAATTACTGGTAGCTTCGAAATCGGTAATATTGAAAATGGAAACAGTCACAATCACGTCGTTTATAAATTGAAGGTCGTATACAAATTTTTTTTATACAAAATCATTATCGTCGCGACATTAGCGTACGAGAAACGTTCGAAGAAAGAAAAAACGTTTTTTCCGTTTTATTTACCGCCTTCGGCACAAACACAGGACGATTTGAAATCTACCGCGGAGAATATGGCCGGCGGGACTCTGCCAAGACGATCGATACGGGCTGTAGTTCGCGCGAAATTGCTGCACACGCATTTCCGCCTCTTCCCCTTCACCATACACGTACGACGTATTCGATCGGTTGTCGTTGAACGCCCGGACCCGGGACATCATGTTGCCGTCGTCGCCTAACGTTCGGACGGACGACCTATTATTATTTGCCCCTCGTTACTGTGTTGGTTTTCGTTTTCTCTCTCACTCTCCACCGGTCCGGTCACACACACGGTTGGCTAACAATCGAATGATCCGTTCGGCAATCAGTACGAACCGACCGACCGACTTCCCGGCGTAAACTTTTCCATTTAGTCACGGCGAATCGATTACCGTACAGCGCGCGATGCCCGCGATACTAATTTCATTCCCCCTAAGACGACCGACCGGTCACCTGGTTACGCCTTCGGTACAATCTGTTATCTCCCACGTATAACCTAGAAATTATACCGAGCACGTACAATAACTGGGTCGCGGTCTCTATAGGACTGCGAACATTTCGGGCAATTAAACGTTCGTCAGCTCAGCGTACCGTTTTGCCGGCTCGTCGGAACGTCTACACGCGACTAATCGATTTTTCGCGGCGAAAAACATCGACACGTTTACGCCGTTCGTATCAACCGGCTTTAGCTTTCGTTCAATCTATTTTCGTCCGTTCGTCAGAACTTTTGACGTACGTGTTTCGATTCGTCCAATATTCGAATTGACCGCGGGAATTCGCGAACGCGACGTGGTCGAATGCTACCAACCGGTTCGAGTGGGACGCTTAGACGAAGAGTTTTCACTATAGTGTTCGATAAACGACGACGACGACGGCGGCAGCGGCGAACTGTTGTACGCGAACAATACTATGGTAGTTTACTATCAATACGACAGAAATATAGACGAAACGTCGTCATCATCATTAAGTGTCGAGATTCGAAAAAATGTACAAAAAGTTTCCGCGCCGAAACGAATACGCCGGCAATTGTTTACGGGTCTTTTTTTCGCGATTATTTCCATCGTTCTTTGTTTGACTTAAGGTTACTTACTGTAAAAATCGAAAAACGTGTCAAACGAAGTACCAACTATATACGATTCGCTACCGGAACGTAACGCGTGTCAAGATCATCCGAGCGTTCCGGACGTTCGGAGACAAAACGCAACAAAAAAAAAACAAAAAATCGAACACGAGAACGCGTCGTCGCAAAACCGGTACGTTATTCGCTTCGCTCGCGGAATCTAAATCAACAAAACGACTTAAAATCGAATATTGAACACGGACGATCCGAACGTCGTGTCGACCGTCGAACGAATAAATTACATTCGCTATCAATGCGAAGTCCACGGTCCCGACTACGTCGTCGTAATATTTACCACGTTATCGCCGGTGTATGGGCCAGCGGTTATTTCTATTCGTACGTAAAACTCACGATACGTGGTAAATTTTGAACGGGATTTTCGTTTTTATAGTCTCCGATAAAACGGTATAAAATAATATAACCCGAATACAAGTCGCGGACAACAAACTGTATAACTGCGGCCGTGCGAAATCGTTCGTAACACAAAATATCAAAAGATTAAAATAGGCGTTTTTATTTTTTTGTACGAAACTCCCTCGTATTTTGTAACGTAAAATTCGGGCGTGTATGTAAGTATTACAACAATAACGGTACGCGCGTACATAATAGCGAGCATAGCTTTCCCGCGTTTCCAATAACCGTATTTTGCATATCTAACGCGTTTATTATTATTATTATTATCATTATTGTATTACTCGAACACAATAAAATCTGTTTCGACACACGTGTAAACAACTCGTTTTTCTAATATACACCGTGGCTCGCGTTTCATAAACATTCGTATTGTTATTTACCGACCGAAATTCCGAATAGATTAACGGCCGTGGACGCGGCGCGCTTGCGTTACGTTTTGCGCACGACCGTAGTACGCCAAGGCCAGGAGATTCTTGTGCGCGACGCTTAATGCGGCGAAATTTGTGCGGTGTTCGGATAAATTGGCGTACGAAATTGGAAAGCGTTCGATTGTAATCGTTCGGGAAAAAGACTTTTCGAAAAACTAAAACGGGCGTCGTCACGCCGTTCGAACTCATCGAATTCACCGTTGGTTTAACCGATTCGGTGGATCGACAAACGACCGGCGCGCCGCCATTCGGAACACTCCAAATGTCGTAGAATTTCGAAACACGAACGGCCGAACTTTCGGCGCGCGCGGTACCGAAAATCATCGGCCATCTCAATAATAGGCCTTGGGTGGGGGCCGCGAGTGCGATGAAAGCAACCGACGGCCCAAGCGATTTCGTTCGAATTGTATACGCGAAACGGGTGGCGGCCCGTACGCCGCGGTCGTTCCGAAATAAATTACCCAGCGCGGTCCGCTAATAAACGTCGACGATTCTTAGTTATGGTTAGAGTTTGCTACGACGATTGTCATCGCGTTGTGTTCCACGTCCACATAATTATTAGACAAATCCGTTCCCGGCATGTGGCGGAGACAGTTAACGACGGGCCGACGGAAATTCGTAAAACATTTAGACACCGCGGGCGTTCAAGGTTCGGATTTCCCGTGGCCACCTGTCGTGCGACGTTTTTCACGCTCTCGTTCGTCTTGGCCACTTCCGCGACAACCCATCCGTACGCCGTCGTTTGTTCGAGGGCGCAAAAATAGTACGCGTCCGATACACGCGCTAATTAAATATCCGTCGGAAGTCGCGCGGTAATATTTCGTGGATAATCTAGTGCGAGAAAAATACTGTCGTCGTTACAATTATTATTATCGTTGTCGTCGTCGACGCGTAACACAAATCACGTACGCGTAAACGTAATTTTTACGTATCCTATACATATATTTGTATAGAACACAATTCGCGAAATTTCGAAATTAAAAACGGCGTCGTGTAGGATTTCGTGTACTATGGCAGAAACGGAACCGAAACCGTGGCAGATATTTCCGGGTAAGGGATTATTAGTTTTTTTATTTACAATTTCGATAACTTTAGCGTTGTCTTATTAGTTAACACGCGTTGGCGTTGTACGAATAAAAGTACTATTACGCTATTTTAAAAAAAAAAAATTTGGGTTTTGTTTCCCGCGGTGTTTAATTTGATCCATTTCGAATGGGTTAGATTTCGCTAAAACGTGTCCGACGTTTCTCGATTCGTAGCGAAACTTTCGAATAATAATTGAGCAAAAAACTGCGTGGTTAAAAACGTATAGTTCGATTAATTTCTTCGACAGTTTCGTTCGAACTTCGAATACGTCGATAATTTTCGTTTTAAAATTCAATATTTCTCGCCGCGTATTGGAAACGACAAAGTGAAAACGATTAAGGCTGAACCCCGGCGGCCTAAACGTTTAAACTCAAGTAATTTTTTCATTCGCTACATTGTTTTTCTAATCGAATTGGTTATAAATTGGAAATTATACACGCGCGATATAAAAAAAATAGGATGAAATTATATTCGCGGATTTCGAGAACGAAAAAAGTGAAATAAAACCGACAAATACGTAAACGTACGCGCGATAATCCCAATAATTCGATTTACTTTGTAAAAAAGCGTAACTCTTGTAATTTCGCGTCTGTAACTATCCGAAATGCAAAACGTTTCCCGAGTCTTCAAAAAGTTTTTCCTGGTGTGGACCCATCGTTTACGGTATCGTACAATTCAAACAATAGAGACGACGAATAAAAACGACCATTCGTTAAATTATCGTAGCGTATAAACGGAATTATTATCGTTTTTTTCTTTGTTTTGTTTAATTCGTTTTTTCGTTTCAAACATTCGACATGCTTAGAAAATTTGCCACGCTTAAACGATCCGAATATTCCACGATTCATTCGCGAAATTACGGCCGTCGGAATTAACGACCGTGGTCTATAATAATATTATTATCTGTAAAATGATACGGGGCGTTCGACGCGCGTACATCGAGTTACACCGTCGACTATAACGTAAATGTACTAAAATGATACCATAAATGTTAAAAAACCAACGTGTACCCGATAATATTACGTATTTTACGAACGCGGTGATTATTAGTTTTTCGACGCGAAACGCACGTCGTTCCGGTAAGTATTACCAAACTTGTAATCTATTCGCGATACTTGCCGTAAACTCGTCGAAAATTCAAAATTAATAAAAAAAATACTTGGAAATTCGTCTCGCGGTTAAACTTTTTCTCAAAAGTTTAGACGACCTTCTCAAATATAGTTTGGTGGTACTGCGGGATTTCGATTGCGCTATTGAAATTCGCGTTTTAACCGAAATTCGATAATTCGCGTTTATACGCCCCGACCTCGGGTTCTTTTAGATACACTTATCGGACGACAGGGATCACGAGACGGCGACGAATACGACGTATTATAACAATCGAAGTGTTCGCGAGTTCGTCTTATTTGCGTAGAACGAATGGTACCCCTGACCTAACCGTTCGACGTGTGAACGGTATTTGATCAAGTCGTTTCGTTTTTACGAAAACTACTAGTATTTAGCTTTACTCACCATTAACCGAGGAAACAGGTGGCGTGACGATGGCGACGGTGATTATGGCTAGTAAGGAAACGGCGTTCGGGCCCATCCTTGCGGGCTAGCCGTTCTGAAAACAATAATCAAATTATTATTTAGGAAAACGAATACCGTACGGTACCAGACGCGGATTTCGGTCGCAAAAAGGTACGCGGGTAGTTTATGTTACGTCGTTGGCCTGATACAGTGTTATCCAATCGAGCGCATCCGCGAGAAAAAACAGTAATACCAAACCTAACCTCACGGAGAAAGTGGGAATCGGTCGATAATTATCGTCGGTTTTTTTTCGTTTCGTTTTTTTACTTAGTTCGCGAGCAATCGGCAGAAATGCTTTAACGCGTTCGTTCGCGTTTACTTATATTATCCGCGACGTTCCGACGTACCCGACGGCGACGTACGTGTTGTTCAATCGAACGACATTTTCGAGGCGGTGGGAGACGGAAAGTGAAAACTGAACGGAAATTTGATAATCGTTCCTATCCGTCGTGAGATCGGTGTTTTCTTCTTTTGTAACCGTTTTCGGTGGTTATTCAACAGCTACCGTACACACGCGTGTAATGTACAAACACCGAATGGTAACGGCGCGCGAATTTTCTTCTACATAGACGTCTTTATAATTAGAGACGTCGAAGAAATTTTGAAAAACAAACGAAACACGCGGGCGTTCGTTTGTTTTCCATTTTGAATTCGTGCGACTAGGTTCGATAATTGTCGCCATAAAACGGTTCGAAAATACGAATCGGCCATGACCGATAACGAAGCCCGCGAGAAAAACGCCGGAACGACAGTCGGATTTCACAATAAAAACGATAATTAACGATTTTCACGAAAACGAAAAACCCGCGTACGTTATATTAATTATAGGCGTACGTCGTCGTTATATTCCGTTTTTGTTTTCGTACGTTTCTCAGGTAAGCGCGTCTCTCGCTTGGTTTTGGATATTCGTTTTAATTTTAAATTACGGCCGTACGCCTTAGGCTGTTCGTGAGTTAATCAGAGAGAAAATTCTAATACCGAGAAACTTAATTACACTGGATACGGGCCACCCGAAACGTTAACTTATTAAATTACACCCGTCGAGCTTACGTTTTAATTTAATTTAACGAACGTATTATATTATACGTCAAATTCAACGAATAATATCTAAATACGCGTTGGTACCAAGCGTTATAATAAATCGGCGAAACGCGGTTTGAATACAATTATTGGACGCGAATTAGCGTTTACGATCGAACAGACGCGGATTAATTGTCGTTCGAACTAAATCGGGAGGTTCGTAAGTACGAGAAGTTTTTTTTTTTTGGAGGAGGGGAGGAGTTTACTTTTTTTAATAAGTTCTTTTTTACGCCTGTCAGGCGTCTTAATTCGAGAAACGTAATGTACGAGAGTTTGTTTAACTTTATTTAAGAAGCGTCGTATTTTTTATGAACGTGTACAGGCGGTCATAGCGTATAATCATTGTTAAAACATAAATCGCAAAACGAGTCGACGGTAAGTAGAACGTTCGTAAACAAATTGAAAACTACATGATTAGTACGATCAAAACGAACATAGGCAACTCGTAACGATTAAAATAATTTACGCGTTTTTTGTTTTGTTTTCGATATTCGCGTATTTTCTCGGGCGTATACTTCTCTAAACTATATTTTCTTAAAACGAATTTCGGAACTATTCGGAATGTAACGAAATCGGATTATTCTAAACGCGGAATTAAAACGCATACCCGTGTTAGGCGAGTAAACATTAACCGCGGTTGTTCACTCGTCGAGTTCCGGCGTTTCACCGGAGCATGTTCGGCCGAACACGCGAATAACAACGCGCGAACCGTACATGAATAATTATTAGCCTGTCCCGCGCAATCGTTACGAATCGTCAACGATAATATTTATTCGACGCGGCGTATTTGCGGTCGCCCCGCCGTTTGCCGAAAACCGAAGTAAATGTTTTCGTCCTAGACGAAATATCATTACGTAAATTCAATAACGAAAATTCACCGCGGAGTACCGTGCGCGCGTATCATAACGAATTGTTCACGTTACAAAACACATTGATCGTTAATGACGTGCCACAAATTCAGACGCGCTCGCATAACCGATATTCTCGTAACGAAATATGACGACGATGAAAATTCGACAAATCGATCTCGTGTATCGCGTCACATTTCACGTCGAATTTCCACGAGGAACGTACCACACAATGAAACGAAACGATATTCGGACAAACATGTCGGAAACGGCCAAGTACGTTATCCGTCCGTGACATTCCGTATAATGTTCAAAGCGAATTAAACGAAGTATTAACGACGCTCGGCGACGTTTTTCGTTTTTTTCGTTCGGGTACGATTTTCGTCGAGTGACAATAATTCCCGATTCGTAGAGACCTCGTTCCCGGCCACCGTTTATCGCTAAATCCGTTAATCCGTCGCGCTTCCAACGAAAAACTCATCGTTCCGCGATTACGAGAATTATTTATGGTCTCCGAATGTTTCGATACGCGATTGTTCGGACTAAATATCGATTTTGGGGCCGTAAAGTACTCGCTATTGAAAACCCTACGAGTCAACCGTCCGAGTAGACCGTAACGACGATAAACCACCGTTTACAATAATTACGGCACGATCGACGTGAAATACGTAATTAACGATCCAAGCGGCGTATGATTCGATATCGAATATGAACGTCCTTATTGGTTCGAATCGCGTCGTTAGAAATGGCGATTAGTAGTAGTGTAGCTCGGCGTCCGTTATAAACGATTTGATTTTCGTCGTATCCAGGAAAAGACGCGGCTGGCGAGGACGACGACGATGACGAATAATAAATACGACGGGCGTATCCTGAACACCAGTTTTGCGCGTCGCGGCCATTACGCCGTAACGAAAATATGGCCAATTGTTTCGTACATTACTGTCGCAGACCGGCCAGCGGATTAAAGTGTAAATAATAACGTTTCTAAGTGGACATCGCCGCGTACGAGGGAAAGTAAAAAACAATCGGTTCGTGTTATCCGGCGCGACGTTAAACAATCGGATTTAAATCGTAATTTGCCAACGGAATTGATTTCGACGAAAATAATCGGTCGCGTCGTTACGCACAAACGTCGCCCGATAATTTTATTCGTCGTATAAAGTCCACTTGGACAGTTCATTTCCCGGTTTTTCGCTTTTCCCGTCACGTCCGTAAAGACCATTGCTGGCGGCGTCGCATTCGCGTTGTTGTCGCGCTGATATCGATTTATTCGTACCGAAATATCTAATTCGCTGGTCGCGCGGCGGTGCGGCTACATGTCCGATTTCCTTTCGTTCCGATCCACCGACTTCGAAACGAACAATTTCCCCATATTTCGTTAACCATTGCAGTTAAACTAAACTATAAACGAGAATTATCCGACGAATTAGCGACTTTTACGATTGTTCATTAAACGCGAACGATATTTTTCGACCGATATTCCGCGATTTTTGACTCGCTCGTTTTCCCCGTGGCCAACATTTTCAAAAAACCCGACGAATGACGTCTAAACACTTTCGCGACGGGCGCGCAACGCTTACGATTTTTATCGTCGGCGTTATTAATTGGCGGTTCCGTCGTACAAATCTCGATCGACGACGAAACACGAATTTTCGAGTCGATATCTTTCGCCGTCGATTGTCTACCGTTATCGAAATAAACGAAATTCGACCGTAACTAAATAGCGCGGGCTTTAATTATACACGCGCGGAATACCAGACCGTGTCGAGAATTCAACCTAATAACGTTGGGTAATGTAAAAAACGCGCTCGACAATTATCGCGAGTTAATTACTCTAATTAAATACTCGAACGGACGATTCAAGTACGTACGACTATATACTGTGCACGACGACGGTGTACACTTTGACGGGTCGCACTAACCAAACCAATAATCGGCTCGTCGGAGACAATCACTTCGACACGTTCGTATCGAAAAATGGCCAATCGTCGGTCGACGTGGCACGCGTAGGTTTGAAGGTAACGGTTGAAGAGGACGAAAGAAAACGTCGCGATTCGAACCGGTACAACTGTCGACGCGTTTCGCGCGGTATTCAAACACGACGGTCACGGACGAACAATTTTTTACGTATTCTCGAATTCGGCCCGTTTACCGGCACGATTCGGGTTTCGTCGTACAACACCGTCGCGGGACCGGACCCGAACCGCTTCGGCGTTTTTGGTCCATTCCGTTTCCGCGATTACGGGACATTTGGATTTTCGCGTGCTACGAAAATTGAATAAACGGTCGACGCGTATCGTACGAATCCGACGGTTGTTGAACGTAACGGATATGCTAAGCGGCGAACTTGATACGACCGTAAGCGACCGGACACGAGTTTTTCTCCGTATTATACCCAGAGATCGTACCGAACTCGTTAAAAATAAATATAGTCGCGTACGTTTCGGGATAGTTACGAGGAAAAGCGAAGCTGACGGCGTTTCCCGCGCGTGCAGACGCCAAACAAACAAAACAACGATGTCGCAAAAGAAAACGTTACTCCGCAATATCGGATTGCAACCGCGGGCTGGAATAAATTCACGACTATCATTAAGGCCAACAACGGGATCACGTTCTTTCATCACGTCACACGAAATGTTTTTTCTCGACGTTTTCGCGTCGTGGGCGCAATACGTTATTAATCGACGCCCGGTTTTTTGTTTCATTTCGTTTCGTACGGCTCGAACAGAATTATACCGTCGGAAACAGCGGAACGTAATTACCCGTAAACGGGGGCGGCGTTTTTCGGAACGTTTATCGGCCAAATTTTCTTCCTTTTCGGTCCCGTAGAAGTCGTAAAGAAACCGACGGAACCCGTACGGTTATTTTACGTTTTTTAACGCGCGTTCGTCGTCGAACGCTAATTGAATTTTGCGTCGAACCGGAACGTAATCAAAAACGAGACGGTCCGTACAATTTTCGTAGACTCGAAAATGAACGCGAACTTCGGTTTTTCGTACGGACGATAAACGGCGTTTATGTTTTCCAATCAAGTATCGTCGTCGTCGTCGTCGTCGCCGAAATGGACGCGTTCGGTCGATACCGTTGCTTTGTTTCGATATCTCGTACGCATAAACGCGTAAGCCGGCCGAATATTTTAATCGAACTTTCCCCGTCGCCGTCGGAAAAACATTATCGACTTTCATCGTCGACGGCGACCTCGCGTGAAACGTCTTAATTATACACGTTTGGTGCCCGCGTGATGAACTCGGTATATAACAACTTTTGTTGTCGAGTGTGAACGTACGGTCTTCCGCCGTCGGCGCCGCACGAGATCGCACAACGCGTCGTCATCGCCGGTATTATAAAAATACGAAACGACGTCTTAGTCCGTTTGTCACGGATGGTATCGGACGATGTTTTTTTTTACGCGAGGATCCCTAGAAAGATTTAATCGTTATAACAGTAATGGCACAAAGGCATCGCGCACGAGGGAAACTGTGTCGGCGGGTCTCGACGACTTCGGAATCTACGCGCGTCACGTCACGCACGCTCGGCGATAAATAATCGTAGTATCATCCGGCGATTATACGGAGTGTGCCGCTGAGTTCTGAACGATTTACGGAACGAATAAATTGGAATTTCGTTGGGACGAAAAGCGCGCGTTTCACGCGAAAATTCGCGAACGTTTTTTTTTCGTCGAAATCAAATAGCGCTTGGGTTGTTGACACCAAATCGGACGATAAGTTAGGTAAGTTTTGTTCAAACAAATCTTAGTTGGTAAAGTAGCGAACCGACATTTCTATCGCGATCGTTGGAAAATTTGGGAAAACTACGGGATCAATTAGAGAGAGAGAGAGAGGGAGAAAATGGTCCGTTTACATACGGAAACGAAAACGTCGTTTTTTTGCCGATACGGCCGCGGTACGTTTATACAATTTCAAACCGTCTCGTAAAAATGAATAAAAAACGCCGGATTTCGTCGAAATACCGTGTAATCGTTAAAAAGAACTCTCCGTAAACGCCATCCGATCACTCTGTATATATATATATATATATAAGCGTGTGTACCATCTCGATACAGTCAATACCGGAAATGGCGCGTATTTATTAATAACACGCTTATAATAGTTAATAATCCGTTTCGAAGACTCGTTCGACCGTTAGATTTTTTCGATTTTTCTCCACACGATTATCGTTCGTTAGGCGTCCCGAAAACAAAAAAAAACCACGTCGTCGTCTGCGCGACCTTGCACGTCGGGTCAATCGCGTCGGCAACACACACACACACGTCTCGAGCGCGGTCCCGCGTCGCCTATTTTCCCGTAGATTTATTTACATACCGCGGCACCGCTTTCTCTATTCGGCCGGCGCGTACGCCGGAGAAACGACGCCGAATCTTGTTATTGAAACGTATACCGGGGTAACGCGATCACGAATCCCGGCGACGGCGGTCGTCATTTTAAAACGTCCGCGTCGTTTGCCCGCACGAATATTCCCAATGTCACGGCTGTCGTCGTCGTTGTCCGTCACGCCGCGCCCGTCGTTGGTGTATAATATTATACGTATTTACGGGGCGACATACGGATTACGCGATTTGAAAAATCGTACGAAATAACAAACAAAACGGGGGAAAAAAAACCGGCGATTCTCCGCCGTGTGTCGTGCGCGATTCGGTCACGTGATTGCCGCCGCCGTAGCCGTCTACTGTGGAAAACACGCCGTCCGGGCGAAACGGCTTGGGCACGGACGGAAACAGCGGGTAATCGTCGGGAACGAACAAATGTCCGACGAAAAAATTAAACGAGTCCGCGAAATCGATCCACGGAACGAAAATTCGAATCGGAAATCGCACTTCTCGGACATCGAGGATCCACCGTTTGTTCGATATTCGAAATTATCGGCAGTACCGGCGACGAACGGTAGTAATAATGTTAACTAGGAAATTCGTATGATAATATGTAATACGTCCCTGTTTACTACGTACGTATTTACCGTGATCAATTGAAATCGGAAACGAACCCTCGAAAGTACACAGTCTGCGTCGGGCACTCGTTTTTGTGCCCGAGTATTTATTACGACAAACGTTCGTATTGTGACGTTCGATAAAACAATTTTCAACGATACCGTCAAAATTATTCGAATTACCCGCCTCCGAGCCGAATGACGTTTCGTTAAAACGACAAACAATATAGTTTTTTCGATTTTCGTGTTCGCGTTCGAATAATGCGAATAAACGAACGTATTTCGACGGCACGACATTAACGATTCCCGGCGAAAAACGTGCCGTTGTATTTCTTCCCGACGAGCTTACAATTAACGTTTCGAGTTGGACGTTGAAATTCAGTTACGACATATGCGACAGCCTGAAACGTACGCCATGAAAATACCGCGAAAACGATAGCGGAATCGGATTTATTACGCGTGTCGAGGGTATGATAAAAAAGCCGTTGTGAAATAGAATAGCGGATTTTCTGACAAAATTTACAAACGAAAATATCGAAACACCGTAATCAAATAATAACGCGATATCATAAAAATTGAAACGTTCGTCCGAAACCGCGGTAGTTTGAGAATTCGAAAAAAACCGATTTCTCACGTAGTGTTCTGGAAACGAACCGAATCGTTCGCCGTTGGCGCGTACGTATTTGTCCGTGTAACAACAACTTTTATACTGTACGTCGTTCGGTCCACTTTTCGAGCGTAGGATTTTCGCATTTGCGTTTGTTCGTCCGATTGGGAAAATTACGGAAGTTATCGAGCGCGTAATTTCGCTTCGAACGAATGTCTGGCGAATTTCGTCCGCTACAACGTTCGCGCCACGTGATTCGGACGGCGGACGGCACTAAGAAGAGCGGTCCTGAAGCTGCGTTTTTTATTTCCCGCGGAACGTTTTCAATTTCCTTCGCGAATCACAGCGGCTATAGTTAAACGTCCGACGATCGCTAATAGTGACCGAAATATTCCGGCGCGCCGCGAACGGTGCGCGGTGAATTGAACGGTCGAGGAATGTTACACTCGTTGCTAATTGGATATACGTGAAGTGAAACAATAATAACGATACAAAAGTTTTGAATGTCGTGTGCGCCGAGCTTAAGTACGGGAGATTTCGTTTCAAAACTGGGCAATTAAACGCGAATAAAATTATCGAACTAATCACGAATATACGGGCGGTCAGTTCTCGGCTATGAGAAAACTAACCGTATATTATGGGCGGTTATTATTCGTCGCGCCTAACGAAAATCGATTTTATTTTAGCCTAATACGTTAGACGAATTGTTCGAAATTCGCGTTTTGTTTTCAATCACAATAGCGTTCGTTAACCTAAGTAAACACTACGTTTTAACACGCGACATTAGCAATTGACGGAATTTAACGGACATTTTTGAAAATCTAAACTCGTTTTAAAAAGGTCTTCGGTTTGTATTTAATGTACGGCCGTTCCTACAGGGAAAATAAGACGTTATTACGTCAACAGTGCTCGTGAATTCGACGGGAATCGAAAATGTTTTCTGGAAACGGCTGCGCGACCGCGTCCACTTTTAACGTATTCGCGAACGAATATTCGATCCCGATTTTCGAGAGTGCGTAATCGTCAGCGTTCCAATTATAACGTCAACGACGGGAGCCGCAAATGAGCGTTATTCTGTTCCGCAAGTTATAGAATTGGTCTTAAATCGCTTATTTTGTACGGGCAAGGCAGTATGTTTGACGGAATAAAACAGAGAAACTGATATTTCCTACGGAATCGATAAAAATATATAAATATTGAAACTACACGCGCCGCCGGATAACGAAAACGATACACAAAAATAATACTGTCGAATTTTCGTCGTCAAGTAAAAAAACTATAATTAGGAGACGATAAAACACGATCGATTATTGTTATCGTGGTCGTTAATTTTAAGTTTAATTACACGGAGCGAGAAGATCGTAAATGAAGGAAATCGTCGGAAACGAAACGTTATATGTATAAACGAAGATCGTAAAACGATTACCGGTACTCGAAAATCGAAATATCTTCGACGCGAATTGTCGAACATTTGTCGTTCGGTTGACAGAACAAAATTAACGTACCGCGTTAGTGGATCGATTCGATCGATATTAACATAACGCCGACGTTGCCGGCCATATAAACACGTTATAAATTACTTACGCGGAAATCGGAAGGAATCCGAAATGTTCGCTTTTCTTCGTCGTCCGTCCCGGGCAGGTTAACGAACGGTAAAAGCCGCCTTTACGAAAAGACAAAAATAGTCGCGAAACGTCCTCGGTATCGAAACTACACCGCTGTACGTTCATTCGCTACATGTCGGGACGCTGTCGTGCAGACGCGACGGTCGGCGGACTGGCACGTCTCTCGGGCTCTCGCTTTTCCCGCGCGACGAGATTACCGGGGGGGACGGCGGTGGGGCCGGACGACGGCGGGCAATAGAAAGGAAATAGGTATAGCCGAGAATCGCCGTCGGAAGTGGAGGTTAGGTCCGTCCCGTCTACCGGCGTGTGCCACTGTTGCGTATTGTTGTTTACACTCTCGTTCCTCCGCGTTCTTTCACTCGTTCTTCGCGTATTCCGATCGTCTACCATTCCTCGGTCGCACATCCCCCAACGGTAACCACTTCTCCCTCGCCGTCATTTTCGACACCCCAAGTGGACCGTTTGGCGTCGTTCGCGTTAACGAGAGCGGCGGAGACTCGTCGTCGTCGGCGATTAACAATGTTAGCACCCAAACCGTAAAAACCGTCCGGCACCGAACGGTCTTAGGTTTTGATTTTGTCGACGCTAGAACAAACGCACGACCGGTGTGTGGACCCGACCGTACTTCTTAACCAAAATAGGGGGAAATGTTCAGTCAAACGCCAATGGACGACGCGAATACGGAACGGCGGATTCCGGCAATACAACGGTGTTATATCGCGTCCCTCGCGTCCTTGTGTTGCGCAATGTCCTAACCGGGTACCGTCGTAGCGAATATTTGAACACCGCACTAACCACATCCGGTCACGATAGCGAGACGACGGACGTCTCGAGCGTGCCGCCACACACGCCATCGGTATACCGAACACTTAACGGCGCGGAAATGATCGCCTAACCTGGCCCGGGACGCGCCGAAACCGAATAACGGCATTTTCCCGGTCGGTTTCGGCGTCGTTCGCGCGTAGTATAACCGCAAGGTCGCACAAACCGACCGGTTCTTCGGTATTTGTAACCAGCGCGGTACCGAATTTTTCACCCGGCGAAATTCGCGACAAATGTACGCGGGTAGGCAAGTGGTCGTTCAAGAATCACCACCGATGGGCGCGCGTAATCGTGGCGGCGTAAACCGTCCAACGAAGCGCGCGTACTATCGTCGTAATTATATATATATAATCGGTTTTTCGGTCGTACGTTGTTGCGCCGTTACGTCGATTATGGTTTCGATATTTTCGCCCCATTTTAACCTCCCGAGCCCGACACGTTCGCGTTAGTCGTTTATTAAAACATATCGTTACCATAATTAGAATCGTTCGCCCGAAATATCCGCGTTACTTTTTTAACGCGAAATATTTTAATAAAATAAATATAGTCAATTCGGACGCGTTCGCCGTCAACTTACGCGAAGAAAGCGATTCTCGTTTAGTTTTTGGAAAGTTGGATTTTCTTCATACGTCTGTCGAAAACATAGTGCCCAACTGACGAAACGTCGTATAGATACGATAATATTTTTTCCTATATATATATATATATATAACTCCGCAATATATTATCGCGAAGCAGGTAGATAGTTCGTATTCGTACGAGTAAATATTATTTTTGAAACGAGAAATAAATCGCGGCTCCTTTGCCCCCACGCTGTCAGAACGTAAGTGTGCCGCGAACAGTATCGAAACGTCGAATTAATAAAAGTCGAAAGTGTTGTGTCGGTTTATTTTTCAAAATCTCTACCGACGGTTTCCGTAATAAACATAATTTTTTACTTTCGTCTTTGCGGAATCGACGTAAAAACAACGAAATACGTTCGTATTATTTTACGAATAATAATTAACGAGCGTTCTCGTACGCAAAGCCGATGAGACGGGTGAAATATTCCAACCGGTTCTCGTACGCGGTTGCCCGTGGACAGAAGATCGGCCGTACTCATTATAATAATCTCGCTTTCCACGTAAAAGCGAATAATTCGTTAAACGCGAAATATCCGTAAACGTACGCTTAAGAATAAATTGGCGAACGTCGATTTCGCGTTCGAATTACGTTCGAGAATTGAAATAATTAACGATACGAAAGTCGCGCGGCGCATTTTACACAATTTCTCCTCGGTCCGCCCGATACATTATAAATCGACGCCAGGGTGATATTCGCGCGCCGCTTTGTTTTAATAAATACGACGACGTTCGTTCGGTTCTGTTAGTATCCCCACTTATCCCACAATACGATCGACAATACGGCGACTCTTTATATATTCGTAAGAATTTCACGATACGAAAAGGATAGCTCGAAAAACGTTCGGGAAACGAAGGATTACGATCGTTTACGGAACATTTAGAACCTAAAACCGTTATTCGAAACCATTCGGCAAAGTTGAAAATTAATTTTCGAAACGAACTGGATTTTTTAACTTTTAACTCGGTTTCGGCTAACCTCGATAATATTTTTCGCTAAAAAACTATTCCGCCGCGGCGTTTCGCGTGTACGAAATGTACGCGTTTAATTTTTTTCTTTTCGCAAACTATGTGGGAAATTGTAAACGCTGTCGACGAAATCGATCGCGTAAATTACACGCGCAAATAATACGCGCTACGTTTTCGGTCCAAATTTTTCTCCGCTCACGACTTCCGGTACTTATTTGTATCGAAATCGATCGTTTCTATGCGTGAAAATATTATTGTCGAAGACGAAACAACGACGAACCGTCCGTTTATAATGTTTCAATTCGTATTTTTCGAAATTCAAGAATTATTCTTTATCGGCGGCGGTAGGTGGTTTCATAGATCTTTTGCGAATCGTCGACTTTCATTATTACCGTTATTGTTTTAATTGCGAATTACGACACCGAGCGCGAATGAAAATTCGATCGCAAATGCCGACGGGAAAAAACGGCAAAATGGAAAGTTTTTTTTTATAACTCGAAAAAAGAAAACTAATTGACTCGTCCGCCGACGGTTATTATCATCAAGGTATTTAAAAAAAAAACTTTTTAACGCGTATTGTGCAATCGAAGTTATAGGCGTTTTCCAAAAGACCAAAAACAAAAGAAATCACGTAAATTGAAAAACGAACTCGAACGAGTTTTCAATATCGTCCACGAACCAAAACGGATCGACCAAACGGACGATTGCAAAAACATTGGACGCGTTAACGTAATTGTATATAATTATCGAGTGGACTGGCCGATTCGCTAGCGTTTACTTCTCCTTCGTTTCGATAATAAAATCGAATTGTAAACACGAAATCGAGCGTCTTTTTCCTAAGAGTCTCGTCTCGAACTAAGAGAATTTAAACGGACCAAAGTTAATTACGTCGCTCGTTCAACGTAAGTCTGTTATAGTGTAAAACCGCCAGATTATATAGAAATTTCGTTCGTACATTAGGCGGGTTAATATTCCGTGAACGCGCCAATCGAAATGGTTGAACGCGTTGATTGTCTCCGCGGACATAGCGAATCGTACGAAAATATTACGACAAAATATTACGCCGTTCGACATCTATGCGAAAACATTTTCCTGCAGAAAACTTCGTGTTTTTACGGAAACTTCGTGCGTAGGAGAAATTCGCCGGGTTTCTCCAACCACGAAACCCGCCGCGTTTTATAAGTCATTCGATACCGTTACCGTGGTTAGCCTATTCGCCGTCGTTGCGCTCGCGTTATTCTTCGCGTAACGTTAGTCGTTTGCTATTCGCGGCCTTCGATACCTAAAAGGAAAATCGGCGGACACTGAAAACTATGGAACTAAAAGGTTTCAAACACGGCAGTTGTCCGAGTAAAAGGCGTTTATCGGATGACGACGGCAATTGATCGTTCGACTTTTGTGACTAATCGTTCGAACCGGAACTCGACGTAACGAAACTGTAATCCGCGCGCGATATACAAAACCGTTTTAAATACTATCGACACGTACGCTGGCGGCCAACATGTATTTGACGCGCGTACGGTTCAAAAAGAGTCCGCTGGCCATTTAAATTCGTAAAAGTTCGTAAATAGAAATTTCGTTTTAACGAACGAACAAAAAAACACGTATTTAACGACGACAGTGTCCGGCGATTTATCAAATTTCACCTGACTCGTTCGAAAACAGCTCCGGCATGTAAATTTAATCGGCGCTCGAATAATGTACGCCGAAATGGTCCGGCAACTACGCGTCAGTGTAGTCTACTTATATATTTGTAGACGTTTCGCGTTGACGCCGCGCGACCTTCGAGCGGTCTGCGCGAACGTGTGGACCGGCCGGAGCAAACGATTCGTTCCGAACGGATAAGCACTAAGTTTCTCGCTTTACAACAGCTGCGCCTACAACTGTCGCGTACGGTAGAATTCCGATACCGTACACACGCAGAAGAGACGCGTGGTAACCGGTTAGACTCGGTACGAACGAAATCGTTTTCATTATCGCGTATTTGTGGGTTTTCGATGTTTCCGAACGCGTGCGGCGCCATATTTATCGCTTATTTACCGTATTTATCGTTCGTACGGTCGTTCAATGCACGGGTGTTCTAATTTGTACGAAAGAGCACGAAGTAAAATTACAGTAGACGTTTCGGTATTTAAATATATAACCTTATTAAAACGAGCCACGCGATCAAATTAAAACACGGGTCGCGAGTTATTTACAAAAACCGTTCGTGTAAACGTGGTTAACAGAACAACGCACGCACGTCAGAGCGCGTGAGCGGTGTAAAACGCCGTTTCGAAACGTAATTATTTACGTTGAAACAACGGGCTTTTATCGCGTTTTGTTTTCATTTATTCGTTTCGAAGGAGAATAACGCCAAGGACTCATAAACATCGTTACGATTTCGCTAAAAGCGAACAATACGAGAACATTACCGGGAAACAAATAAATAATCGTCGTTATGTAGCGTAATCCGTTACGTTCGTCCGGCCGCCGAAATTTCAGAAATATCTTTCAACGTCGCCCGAATACGTACGTTTTTCAAATGTACAACGACGTCGCGATCATTTCGCGATTATCCACGAACAATGTAGTTCGAATTTAATTTCGAATATTCCGTACAAAAACTGCGGCGGTGGTCGAAGCCGTTGTTTTTCAATTAACGCGGGCGCGATGTTTGGCGACGAAACGCGCTCGTTATTGTAACGTTCGCGACGCGCGTTTTCCGGGCCGCGATACCGAACGAACGGTTATCCGAATCGTATTCACCGTTTACTCGCCGAAACGTTTTCCCCAAGTTTCGTACGAGACCACAATCCCCGGAGGACGGGCGCCGCCGGCCTAACCGTTACCTCGGTAATTCCCACGTTTTCTCCTACCCGGCATCTTCGCCCGTTTCCCCGGGTCGCGGCGAATTTCTCTATCATATCGTTACGATCGCCAAGCTACCTATTCCGCCTCTGGCGGCGGCTGCGTCGTCGCGAAAATACATTACAATAAATACGCGAACACGCGCGCACATTCGTACTTTCCTCTATACATATACAATAACACGTACAGACGTCTGTCGTGACCAGTGTGCCATTCTAAAATAATAGCTACGTGTGTGTGTGTGGATAAAGGTCAACAGTCACGGCGGTATAAAAAAAAATACGATTTTATACGCGTAAAAAACTCGTGCGGTAGAAAACTTTATTATAAGTAGAATATAATGTGTGTGTGTGTGTGTGTATTCTACATTCACACACTCGCGTTTGAAGACGATAGTAATGGCCGTACAGCCTCGACCGAGACGCGTAACGTACGCACTTCTGTAGCCGCCGACGTTAAGTAGGTTATTCCTTCCGGTCCGGCGCACGTTGGCCAGCGTCGAAGTCTTCTTATTCGCGTGTATCTGCGTGAATAAATTACGCTAACTTCGTCCGGGAGTAAATGTTATTATTATTTAAGCGCGGACGTCATATATCTCGTGGTGGAACGTTAACGTTGTTCGAGCGAAATTGAAAGTGTAATCGACGCGCGATTCTCGCTTTTTACGGAAAGCTCGACATTACGGCGAATGACGGGAAGAAATGGATAGGGACTTTGTACAAAAACCACTCTCCGGATCTAAGAAAAAACAATTTTCAAAAATCTAAGACGTTCGAGTTTGTATAAATATATAAACAAATTTCAACATATATCGATCGCGCGCGTCTTCGTTATCTAATTAACGGATTGCCGTCTCCACACAATCCTTTTTCGAACGTTACCAAGTAAAAGTATACAATCAGCGACTAAGAGGTTTCGACATTTCCCGTTTTCGATCCGACAACTGATATTGTCCACGCGGAAAACGATTTGAACTCGAATATCTAACAATTTCAATGTTTCCTCCCGTCGTACTTTATTCATTATTTTCGTGATTGAGACCATCGGAGGAAATTGTAAACGTTCGAATCGGATGGTGGTCAAAGCGAGTTTTCTTCCGGAGTATACTGATGACGTAACGTCCGTTTCGCTTCACTTTGCCGAGCGATATGAAAGAATATTCTCGAATTTGGAGACAGCCATATCGTTGTAGTAAACGTGGGACAAATGTTCTCGCGAGGCTAGCGAGATTTGTTTCACGATAATTCGGATCGAATCGCGAAATGTTCGCGTCGTCGATAAGTTGCGAATAATTTTTACGTTTCCGGGACGTACGTAATTATCGATTAGCTACGAGGTTTTCGGCAAAGTTTGTGACAGCATTCGTGTCTCTACGATCGCCCATCGACGGTTACGAAGTCGCCACGTCGATTCGACGGGATAGTGAATAGTACAGTGCGTAGCGTTTTACTCGCGAGATGTAAACATCCGTGGGAAATTCGGCGAAATCGATCCGGTTAGTTTCCGAGTTTTGACATTACGTCAGTTACATTTCTCTTCGCGGACGTAAATGTGCGCGTGAACCGACCGCGGGAAAAAATTCGACGGTAAACGAACAGGCGAGTACGTTTATTTCGGCGATAGAAAAAAAAGAAGCTAACGCGGCCGACGATTCGTAACCGAGATTTTACGTTTGCGCGCACGTCCTGGCCGGAGGAGGTTTAAACGCGTTAAGTTCGCACGTTCGCGTTGTTTCTAACGTCTGATCTGAGCGTATAAATACTACGTACGGCTCCCGTCGATCCGATACGCTCGTTTTTCCGTTTTTTAATTTGTTACCAATACGTTTGTCCGCCTCTGCGCGTAACACACGCGTCTACCCGACGTTACGGGTCACCGGCGATTTTCGCGTCCGTCGAATAACAAGGCGCTCCGCGTTGGCGTCCGCTTCTCGTACGTCACGACGATCGGTCGAATGGACCGATTTTTCTTTAAACCGCCGTACTCGAACCAGTTCGCCGGTCAAACCGTACAACGTACGCGTCTCACTGGGCGTTGTATACGCCTCGACGTTTAACACCGCGGCGGTCCTTAACCGGTGGTCCTTGGACCCCTAGGGCGTTTGTGGATGAGCGTACACGGGAGGTGGACGACTTTTCTATAGTGTTGTAAACGCGGCCTATTGTCGTCATTTTCTATCGAATTCTCGGAGTTTTAGGTCGGTAAAATTACAAACGTCAAAAAATAAAAACCGGAAAATACCGAAGTTTTCGGAATAGATTTATTTACCGGCCGGATGTTTTCGACGAAATCGTTTACGGACAACCTTATAACGAATAAATAATCGGTAAACAATTCGAGCGTTTCGAAATACTATTTTTGGAATTATAAATATAGTCCGTGAGTTTGGTGAAAACCGCGCGTGTGCCGACAATTCCGCCGGGATTTTTGTAATTTTCTGGGGTGGTTTTATTCCCGTCCTCGGAATACGTATCGAATAACGCGTATCAACCAGATCCGATTCGCTACCGGAAAGTGGACACGTAAAAATCGGGGCGTTCTTTCCGTACGGAAACGTTTTCACGGACCAAGAAAACACGTCGTCGTAAAACGACGTAACGAGACGTTACGAACGTATTCGCGTCGGTTTCGTTTTCGGGAAAAAGGAGTAGTAATTATATTTTGTATTTTAAACGATACCGCTTCCCGAAATCGGTTAGGAATCTCTCCGTTTTACGGGATAGCGGTGGTACAATAACGATATTGGTCGGATAGGTTTGAAAACAATTACGGAGACATTTATTACGTACAATTGTTTGAACGATTCGATCGTAGAAACAATACCGCAAATCGGTCCGTCGTTGTAGTTTAATTGCGCTGGAATTGCTAGCGCACGGTTAATACGTTAGTAAAAAAAGTAAACCGTTCTCTAACACCGCTAATTTATGAACTTTTCGACAAGTTCGCTTAGTTTTCGTTCGACGTTGATTTCGGTAACGCCAACGATAATACCCGAAGTTCGAAACTATTCGTATTTATAAGTGACACGGTCTATTTTCGTAGCGTGGTTTTTTTATTCTCTACCGTTTATAAAGAAATACGTGTTCAACCGGAGCGGATCGTTTTAAAACCGTTTATTTTCTGTATTTGTCCGTATAGCCGCGCGGTCGTTTCATTCGTAACACATAACGTACACAGATTACGACGATACGCGTGCACGGAAACGCGTTTGGATCAATTCGCGGCGTGAAAACGATCTACGAAATCTATCCATCTATTTCGAAATAATACGGCGTCGTTTCCGCGTTAAACGTCCTGAACCGCTCTAGTGTTGCACTCTGTCGCGACCATCGTCGTAGTTAATCACAACGGTCGGTTTATTGTGCGGTGCGAGTATCGTTAATCGTTTCGCGTTAGATAATCCGGCGAACGAACCCCTTTCGCGTCGTTCCCACAATTATCCGTAGTTTACTCGGCGGCGTTTTTTCAGAAAAACCAAATGAATCCACCGGTTAACCGCGAACCGACCGATATTTATTATTATAATGCCTACGTAGCTGGAAGTTTTCTCCGACCACAGCAGGTCGAGACGTTCCGCTTTGCGTACACGTCAACGGTGGTCCGTTCGGACGTTTTTATAGTGTTTGCCGGCACGAATATAGCGGTCGACGTGTAGTCAGAAACGATTGACCGCAGCCAATGGCCTAAACGCGTCAAATCGTTTACCATTATTATTATTCAATATACGTCGTAAAAACGTGCGTTATCCGTTCGGGGCTTATCCGTTTCGAGCGGAAACGTCCGCGTGACACAACATTTTACGAAAACCAACCACCGACGGAACCGCGAGTCTCCTCCAACTGACGACACCGTATTCGAAAACCGGATCGAAACGACGCTCGTAAATCGTTATAAATAATAATCGACGAATTTCGGTATTTCTACGAGAAAATACGTGTTTAGTAGTCTTCGGCGTTTCTCGGCTCTTAAATACGACGATCGTTATTATTAACGATTAAGAAAACATACGAATTCGTAGTTTTACACAAAAATTGTTCGAATTACGCGCGAAACGAAGTTTAACGGACAAATAATTAACGATTTTTAATTGTTGATCCTTAAACACAAAAACAGCGCATACCCAAAACGGACATGTTGATAATGTTTTCTTACGCTTACAACAATTATTGATCAACTGTAGATACAATTGTCTACTTTATTATTTAAACGGACATTTATAAAGTTTTATTATAGTTTTTGCGTGAAAAAATAATACGCCGTATTTCTTTTGAATTGAACGTTTTCGTCGCACATTTTGCGTGTCCCAGCGCGTTTACCATCCGAATCGTTTCTGTATTACGCGCCGACGGTATTGCCGCGATAATTTCATATTAGGACCACTAAACGAGGTGTAACGAACTGGCGGCGTATAACTTCGTCAGATATAATGGCCGTAACGCAAATGTAAAGTCCCGGTAATATTTCTGTTTATTTTTTTTTATTAATATTCTTGGAAAAAAATATGTTTACTCGATCGGCGTCCAATCGCACGTAACGGACCGGTCGATTGGCGTATAGTTTTGCGTCTGTTACCGTTGGGAGATTATGCACGGGATACGTCTATATAATATTTGTGACCTATTAGACGCTACGCGGTTAACGATAACCGCGAGTAACGTGCGTACATTTTTTGCGTTTTTCAAACGGAAAAAGAGTTTGCGTAAAAAATCGAAATCGACCGGTCCGGATAGGTACGCGATAACGCGTACATTTCGTACACAAGGAGTTCGGACGAGAATTTAAAGGAAAAAATTACGTAGCGGTCAAGCGCGTCGTGTACCGTATAGTTGGACGATATTGACATTCGGCGACCCCCTCCCGCTTTATTTAACAGAACGAAATTATAGTTAGCCCCGAAACCGAAATAAATCTCGCCAGACGTTACCAAGCTCGTTTTTCAAACGTCCGTCACCGCGAAAATCGTTTTTGCGTACCGCCGACTCGGCGGAGAATGTCGTCTTATCCGTAAATCGTTGCCCGGTGGTCTAAACACGATGTTGTTGTCAACGAAAAAACGGCCTACGTGTACGTGTGTACCATTAGAACGGGCGTTCTATAGCGGAGTCTCGCGTGTCGTCCGCGAAGGGACATTACGAGTTAAGTAAGAACGACGGTTCGGCGATTGACGCCGTTAGGGCCACGAAAATAACGTTCGATTCGGAGACGACTGTTCAATCGAAAACGGCGTTACGTTTAATATTTTCTCACATACCGATCGGATTATTATAATAAACGCGTATAACTCGCCGGCCGTCGCGAATGTCGCGAAACTTAAAATGTGTACCCGCTAGGTAGGAGAAAGACGACGCGTTAAGAAATCCATTTACTCGGCCGAATGTTATTCTTTGAAAGGGCGACTGTATGTTTCTCCAGTAACCGCTCAAATTTCGCCTACGCGGATGTTCGTCTCGTTTAGTACACGTTTGCCGCGACGTAGTTAGATTTACGTTTAATATATCGATACGATGTTTCCAACGATGTGAAGAAGAATACCCGACCATCTATGGTATAGATACACCGCGTAGTCGGCCCGATATGGTCATTATTCGGCGGCGCTTAATTGGACCGTAATGTCGAACGTTTTTCGTCCAAAAGCGTTTACGCCCGGTGACTTTTGCATGAGCCGCTACTGCTCCGAAGCTCGTTTTTCTTTAATGTTTATCGATAATACGCGCACGCGACGAAAACCGAACGTATTATGACGTCAAAACACGTATAGTATCATATCTAACTAGTTGCCTAGTGAATGCTGACAGTAGACAGAATGAACGGTGTCCGATGTTACATATATACGTATAGATGGTGTTTATCTGAACGGAATGTACAACGTGTATCGACGGATCATATTATTCGCCGTAAAGTGTTATGCATGGTTGTGCGATCCCGCGTGGAAAACAAATTAACTAACGTCTTCCGGCAAGTATTCATAAAAAAAAAAATACCTACGTACGATCGAGTTAAAACGTATTGACGGTACACAAATAATATTAGTATATATCTTACAATTTGAGAAATGATATTTATAAATTTTGATGGACGTTTCACGTTATACGTATCATAATATGGTATATATATATATATATATATATATAATAGTAAACTTTAGACGAATGTAACCGTAACGCCTGTTATTACTTTAATAGAACTAAACGCTAACGTATAGTGTAACGAAAAAATAAATAAATAACGCTTAGTTACCGAACGATTTTTCAATAATTGTTGACAGAGAGTGAATTACGTCCGTCGTTCTGTATAATTGTTTGTTTCGAACGAAATGCGACTTAGTTGATCGTTTTATTTTTTTTCAAAACAAGAAACACACCCGTAATTCGACGAAAAAACGACGCTCGTATTACAAGATTTACCTACGATATTTATAATTCTGACGATCGATCGTATAATCGAATTAGCTCGACGACCGTATTATTTAATATAAACCGTAATGAGATTTTTAAGTACTCGGTATTTTGCGAGTCTGTGAATATTAAACGAGGCGTGAGTGGTATTTTAGCTATGTTTCGTTATTCGAATTCGGGTAAATGATCGGACAAAACTTTTGGACGGAGGAGTATATTTTGGATATGTATCGTGCACACGTTCGTAAATGTATTACCGATATAAAATATTATTGTGGTTTTTCGCCTTTTTCCTTTTTTATTCTCATTTTCCGATACGTTTTTCACATTTTCATATTAATTATCAAAACGTAACGCGTAATTTTTTCGAAATTACTAAAATATATAAAAATAAGAAGATATTATCGGGGGATATAGATTATACGAGATAGCCATTAATATCGTTATGGAGAAATCGTCGTCGGCGTACGAAGTGTTACAATGTTTTCGAATAATTTCGTTCGTTTTAAGAAAATCGTAGATTTCGAGTCGGCCGGCGCTCGATACGTCGTGTGTGGAATGAAAGGCTCGTTCAAATGAAGCTACGGTGGGGTATACAGCATCTGACGGGGGGGTTTACGCGTGACTTATTTAACCGGTAGAAAAAAATCCATCGACGTGCCGGCACGTATTATCCTTTAGAGAAATGATAATCGTAGGCTATAAATCATAATTTTTTACGTTCGAGTGTATATATACATATGGTGGCAATTTAATAAAGTAAGCCGTCCGGTTTCGTATTTACTAGTCGAAATTATCGTCGCACCACGTTGGGCCCCCGTAATTTAGCCTACTACGTGTACACAGAACGGTCGGTCGTCGTTTATTATTCCGGGCGGGTCGACACCACGCGCTGCGGAGAAAACGGCGGAAAGTAATTCGTTTGTTTTTCACGAATAGTCTTTGTTTCCGGAAAACGTTCGGGATTAACCGTGCTCGTTCGTCAGAGTTTTCGGTCATAAATCCGCGCGTTTCGTCCGTTTTATTTACCGCGTATTTTCGTTTAATACGGCCCGCCATCGTTGCGGCGTATCATCACGGTGTCTCCGATCCGTACCGCTGCTCCAAAAATTCGAAAAATTGTAGTTTCCGGCCGTTTAATTTAACCTAACCTTTCGGCAATACGAACACGTTTAAAGTTTTTGGCGAACTTCTAAGCTGCTTTTGCGTTTTTCTCGGCTTATATTCCACGAATTCGCGGTAGACGGATCGTATATAAAGTTTTTTACTTATCGTTCTTTGACGTGTAATGTAACAAACAAGTCGTTTATCCACACGTATAATATTCGCAAAGTTGTAATTTATTTAAAAGTTAGATTGCTCGACGAATATCCGCAGCGATACGATCTTATTAAAATGGTATACTATGCTAGTATTAAGTAAATAATCGACGATTGTTAGAATAAATATATTTAAAATATTTTCGTTAGTAACTGATAAGTTTCTTTTAAGATCGTAAATCATAATATTTTAATGTTTTCTCCTCACGAAAATATTAAAAAAACGAAAAACGGAACTTCGTTCGTTCTTTTCGCGTGTTACAAAAATAATCCTCGGGATGCGCCGATACAGACAAGTGCCCAAAAGTCCGAAGTCGCGCGGGAACATCGTGTCGGAAAATAAATCACGAAGTTTCAAAACGAATAAACAATACACACGAACAGAAGGGAGTAGGCGAACACGACGTTCGAGCGTCGCACGCGCGTTATTGCTACTCGACACGGCCCCGGACGTGTCGGTTCAATCGATAGCTCGGTACGATAATTTCTCTAACAAACACGGTGAACGAAGAGTGAAGAAGACGAAATTCGTGTTTCGGAATTCGATTGGACGGATTGGTGGAGATTTATAATTGCTGTAAACTACCGCGACACGTGCGCGCTCTCCTCTTGACCCATTAAACTCTTACCGAGGAGTCCTCTCTCGGTAACGCCCCCGTTACCATACCGGATCTCGTCGCGTAGAACAGAATCTATTTTTTATACTCGTGCGCCGGACGACTGTTTACTATTTTCGTACCGTCCGTAAGTAGCGTCGCCGAGCGCTCGGCACGTATATTCGCTTGTTTACGAGAATCCGTTTTTAATCGTTTCGATAGCGCGGAATAATACACGGTCGGTTTTATTACTATAGTAAGGCCCGTGTGAAAGTCGGACCAGCGGCGTGGTTGCCAGGCTTTAGTAAAAGATGCGGAAAAGACGGTTCTTAGATCGTAACGGTCGGATACTAGTGGTGGGTCGAACTTTGAAAAATTACGGCAAATTATTGCGACGCGAGCGTAAAATAAAACACCGACGATAACGTTTAACGAGCGAACAAAATACGACGCGAGTAAATGATACGAACGTGAAATTAACTACGATTCAATTACGTTCGTTCGAACGTTCTGGATTATTTTCTAGCAAACTCGGCCGTCGATATTATAATTATAATCCTTACGAACGTTTACCGTATTTAACCTATCTTCTTCAATCGATTAGTTTTTTATCCGACAAATATCGATAATAAATCGCGTTTTCACGTTACATACAAAAGTCAACGAAATCCCGTGGAAATTGCTAAACTACCAAGAATCGCGTAATATCGCGAGAAATAATTTTCGTTAAAAATTTGTGTCGAAGGAAACCGAAATTAAACCGTACAAAAGAACGACTAATATTTTCGACGAATCTGAAATGTACTGAAATTCGTGTATAATTAATTCGATACGAAATAAGCGAGATTGAAAAACACAAAAAACGTCAAACCACCATTATACACCCTATTTCTAAGAAGAGAAACAAATTTCTATAAAATACAAAGTTTTTTGCTAAACGTTTACCCAAACGTGTATACAATATTGTATATATGTGTCGAATTCGCACATGGTTAAGATGTAAAAAAGTCGGCATACGCCTACTTAGTCGGCGAATCATAAAAATTCGTTACACGATTTGAAAAGTTTTACTAAAAAAAACAAATATCCTTAAACGAAGAAAATTAATTTTTTATTCTATAAGCGTGCAATTGCTGGCTTTAATTATTTCATATCGTTTATCTATATTACTTTACCGCTAGTTTTTATGGATTTACGTCTTGAAACAAGTGCAACGCGAACTACGAACCGAAATACGCTTCTACTCAAATGTATCTATTTTTATATTCTATAAGGCATTATGGAATTACATATTTTTTTAAGTTTATTTATGGGCGCTACGAAATTGAAATATCGGTTTTAACGTAGTATATGTTTCGATTTCTGAAACATCGTAAGAACGCGATTTGATATTCTGACGACCGATGGTTCAATTCGTACGTTTTGCGACCGAACACTATTCTCTCCAATTGGTTTTGTGGCAATTTACACGAATTGGATCGATATTGTACCGGTCGAAGAGCGGTTCGCGTAAAACGCGTTTCGAACACTCGTTATCGTAATAATAAAACCGTAACGACCCTTGGCTAATGTTTAATAACGTTTTCCATTCCGGATATCCTATATTACGTATCGAGATAACGCCGAGAAAACATAATAAAATCTACGCATATATATCTAATACGTCGGACAACGCAAACATTAGCGACCGGATTAGAAGTAATTTCGCCGATCCATTTTCACGTTGACATTGTAAACGACATGGTCGTCACATAATAATGTCTACCGTGAAAAATCATTGTACGCAATTCGGTAAAATCGTCGTGTCTTTCGCTGCGTAGGCACCTCTACTAATCACGTAACTTCCATTTTTATGTTTAACGATGTTGTCGTTCGAATAACGTCGTCGATTTTACAATATACTTGCGTATATATATATTACGAAATCGACGACGATCGGTTTTTTCCAACGACAATATTGCAAAAGTAAAAGTAGTGTAGGTATATAATTGTTTGAACGAACGTCGTTTTCTTTTAAATTTATTAAATCGAATTCCGTACGCGCGCGACGATTATAAATCGTTACGGATTAACGCGCTATAATTCTACCGACGTGTACGACGCGAAAACAACGACCGGTATTGTCGTCGATTCTATGGGGACGGACTTCCGTACGTTGTGCTAAGCAATTAGCGTTTAACAACGGTGCCGCCGTCGCCGACGGACTTATTAGAGTTAATATCCGATGTCCGTTTCGGTTTTTCGGCGAAACCGACGCGTTAATTACGTCCAAAACGACGGTTTATTGGACATTTCCGTTCGACTTCGAGTCATTCACGACAAGCTCGGGAGATACAAGCGGAGAGACAGGTCACGTTATGTATAACGGTATAGATTATTATAATTCGTCGCGACGACGTTTCACACGGCTCCACGAGTATTATTACTACGTTCAAATATTTACGAACCGACCAGCACCGGTCGACGATACGATTTATGGGCGACAGATATTTGAACGCCTAAATTCGTCGTTAGACGGTAGCCAGGAAGAATCTCGTCCGCGGACGGATCGACGATGGCGAGGCGACTAGATAGTTTTTCGACCTGATATTTAATTGGTCGTTAATTGTTAATCAGAGCGTTTGTCGGTCGATAATTCGTTGTGACCGGACTTTAAACGATTTTTGGAAAGACGACGTTGCCGCTTATCGTTTTCAGCCGTAAACGTTTCGTAAGTGTCGTGTAGAACGAACGCTAGTTCCGTCATCGATCTTCAAAATTACATCCAAATAAATAATAATTTTCGAAAAACTTCTAGTTCATTTCGATATCATCGTATACTTCCCATATTTAAATTATAGGAAATTCGACAATTCGCGTAACAAATAATAGCGACGTTTGCACGTACGTGAGCGGACATTTTCGATTGTCAAACGTAAACACCTTTACGCCTTAGTGACGAACATTTACATACATACACTATATTACTATTTCACGAGTTTGAAAGTTGAAACGGTAAATTGACAAACACCGTTGTAAAGTTGACAATTTCGCGATCGAAATATTTTTGAAGCGTGTTCAAATTTGTTCCTAAAAATGGTTTTTTTAATTTAACACTAACGTGTTTACTTACGTACTTTTTACGACTAAACACAACACTAACGTCAACTCGTATTTTCAATAGTAATAAAATGATTAGTAACGGTACGTGAACGTTTTTTTTTCGAATATCGCGAATTTCAGCGACGAAAATATGGCCTACACCCCGCATGGTTACGATGGTCGTTCCGCCTATCGATGTGCTTGGTTACCGACGCAATAAAAAAAACGTAACACATACGATTGTGGCGGCATCTTGTTCGCCCGTCGCGCAATCTACGGTTATCGTACTTATCGCGTCTCGGTATTATCAATTCCGTGATATCGGCTCCGGGACGACGAGAATGTTCACGATGCCCGTAATTTCGAGCGGCTCCCAAGTAGCCGTTAGTGATTAATAATTCGTAAGTATCTACCGTTAAGTCGTTATTGACCGATGATGACGTTATCGGACGACTCGTCTTACGTTGAAATTGATGTTTTGTTGTAGGCTTGTATACTTCGCGGGAGACCATTGCCGATTTGCAGCAGAATCATGCCGAAAAAAAGTGCAGGCGCCAAGGGACCGAAGTCGCGGCCCGACGGGGATGACGATGGAAAAAAATCGGAGAAAAAAGGAGGTTCGGCCGTGAAAGTGAGACTCGTCGAATTACTACGGTTTTTTTGATAATTTATGATTCAATCCTTGCATTGGCGCTAATTGGACGATGACGCTCGTTTCGTGTCGTGTCCAGTAATATTATGTTGTTGTATATGCGCTCGTCAATGGTTAGTGCGACAGCACAATGGACGAAGAACACAGTTATTGAATGGAACTCTAACAGCGTTTATCCATTCCAATTGTTCAACATTTTAAAAGGAATATATCTATCGGCCGTGTGTACCCGACAAAATTAATTTTGGTTAATGATTGCTATTAAATATGGCCGTCAGCTGCCCGCTTATTATAATATTAACGTTAATTGCGGAATGTACGTTTCAGGTGAGACACATTCTTTGCGAAAAACAGTCGAAAATATTGGAAGCGTTGGAGAAACTCAATGCTGGAGGGAAATTCAACGAAGTTGCCACACAATACAGCGAAGACAAAGCTAGACACGGTGTAAGTTAATTGGAAATCAACGCGTGTTGGTCTTGAATACTTTCATACATTTTATTACAAATAACTAACTTCAAAATGATTAGATAGTGAACTATCGACCATTTAGTCAATATGTATAACGTTAAACTGGAAAACTAAGCAATATTTATTTACATGACATTGGCTATAGTGAAATTTGTAAATTTATCTCTGAAAAAAAATTGCGTACTTATAAAAATTAATGTTTTAAACGAAACCTTTTTAAAATGTTATTTGTTTAAGATCAGTAGTGATTTTTCTTCCTCAATTTCTATTTAAACAAGATATTTTCAGACTTTCTGTTTTGTATTTATATATTTCATATTTGTTTGAATTTTATTTTTATATTTATAACGCAACTAAATATTGTTCAAAATTATTTCATCAGTTTGTTTTCAATAAAATTTTGGTTATTTATAAATATTTTATGTATTTTATATATTTTCGTCTATCACTATCACTTTTCATAAAAATGCATTATTAAACTATAAGAGCATATTATTGTACCTGATAATTTATTTTAAATTAATATTTAGAAGAAATGTATTATGCCACGCATGTTTACCAACCATTAACAAAGTGAATTATTTGTTTAGGAAGGAAAAGATTTTATAATATTAACAAATACATTTATATCTTATTTTGGTGCAAAATATAAATCGGATATTTCTAAAGAATACGAGACAAACAAATAAATGCATATTTAAATATAATTTATAAATTATGATTCTTTTTTGAAAAACTATAACATTATATTGATAATTTTGTTAAGCCTAAGTATGATCATACTATTATTATTATAATTCTATTGATTAATTTCAGGGTGATTTAGGCTGGATGGTTCGTGGAAGTATGGTTGGATCATTCCAAGAAGCTGCATTCGCTCTACCTGTATCAAGTCTAGCCAATGCTATCTATACAGATCCACCAGTCAAAACCAAATTCGGTTACCATATTATTATGGTTGAAGGGAAAAAATGATTGTTTTTTTTTTTTTTACTATTTATGTATTCGAAAACTACTTTAATTACAATTTGATTACTGAAATTAAGTCTATGCAATTTTAATAAGCAGTTTAACTTAAGCAAATTCTATAAATCGTATAATTGTGTATAAAATATATTGTGTTTACATTCAGCTGTTTACATTTCTATCACGATGTTTTATACAATTTCTATTTGTTTTGTTTTGCCAGTAATGTTACAAATTGTTAATATCAAATAAACAGTTGTAGTTTTAAGATCATTATTAAGGACAAAAGAATACTGGTGAATAGCCGAATGTATAATCAAGGAAACATTCTTGTTAGGAACTGTTAATATTGCACGACGATGTTTGTTAAGAAATTGTAAGAGAATACGAATCAAGATGGTACAATAGGTGGCAAATTATTAGTCAGTATAACTGTAATTTTCAAATTTAAATGACTTAAACGAAGAAATAATTAACGTTAAGTTTGTAGTAGTACAAATTCGCCTTTGTATTTCGTGCCTTTTGAATTAGTAAAGAATTATAATCAAATGGATACAATTTTTACGTTAAAATTAAAACATTAATTTATTACTTTTTTACCTTTGTGAAATATTTTTAATTTTTGTAGTAAAAAAAAAACAAACTTGGTAAAAATTAATCTCTTACATTTTAACTTCAAACTTAATTAGTTGTTTTTTGTTTTTAATTTTGGGCCATATTGTATTGTTAATCCAACTCGACTTATTTGAGTAAATTTTTGATTTTTTCAAAATAACACTTGGTTTATATTCATATAAATATTTACATAGATAGGATAGAATTGAATAGGCTGTATAATTTAATGAAATAATAGGAATGAATTGATATCAGATGAAAAATCAACCAATGAGAAGAATTTATTTGTAATTAATGTACATTAAGTGGTTCACAATAACGCACTCGTCGTATTAATTACATTTAGATTTTTAAAACAAATTTATACTCGTATGATAAGTTTGAATGTATTTATTTTTTACGAGTCTTGAACGTGGTTTAGAGATTATCTTATGATAATTTAAGCATAAAACACCGCCCGTTCCTCGAAATTCTAAATTATTTAAATAACACGTGACAAACAGTGATGCGACTAGTATTTAGTTTAATAAATTAATATTTTTTTATGTATGTATATTATATAAAAGGAGTCACTTAAATAAAAATAGGACGATTCAGTAGTAATCTGAAATAGATTTAAATTTTTTTATTCGTAATATTAGTTTGAAAGGGCATTTTTAGGTTGTTATAGTTTCATTGTTTTAAGGTATTGACATTTTAGAGTTTACATACTTATAATTATGATATCAACTATACGAGTTCGTATATTATTTCAAATCTCGTAACATTTTAAGCAAAATTTTTCGAAAAACAACGACAATTGTCGAATAAATAAATGAAAACTTATTTAATAGTTCGAAATTCAAGACTGTAATTGTGTTTCTAAATGTATTACCATAGTGACTATCTGACAGAGCGTCATCTTATCCACCTCCTTTCTGATAATTGTAAATTTCATACCTAGAGGTATATGTTGTATACGTGTTGGTCCGGAGAAACTTATAATATAGAAGAAGCCCTCTCAGGTTTACCCTTATCATCCTTCGGCGACACGTTTAATTACTAATTAAGTTTGAAAAATAAAAACAGAAATTTCCATTAGACGAATAAAAAGTACCGAAATCGTTAAGGCCAGAAAGATGTTAATAAAGGAGTTGGATTTTACGTAATAATTAAAACATTCATAACCCAAAAAATGAAAATAAAATACATTTTTCGTTTGGCTTTTATACGAATTTTGGGAATTACCGCGATAATAAGTTTATTTTCGATTTGACGTTCAATTTTATCGTTATTTTTATAATTTCCAGATTGTATGTTAGAGACGATTTCGGTATTTGTTAAATTGTTCTTGTTTTCCAAAAACTTGGGAAGTAAAATTGAAATAAATTATATTCGTAAAACGTGGTCGGCATATTGATACCGTAGCTTTTGATTGTACGCAATCGCCAACACGTGACGTCGGGCGAGCAACACATCTTTCTCGGTCACGAGGAAACGGCACGTGAACGACGACGACGAGATTTTCCTCGTCTTCGTGGGCGGCCGAGCGCTGTCCGTTCAAGAAGTGGTTCGGCAACACGCCCGAATGGTCCGACTATCTAATGGAAACGCGGCGAGCGCAGAGCGTATCCAATGTCACGGAGTCCGAATACTACACGTTACCTTTCGAATGACGTCGAAACGTGGCCAAGTACACGTTATTACGTGTACGAGAATCGCCAGAAATTCGACCGAATAGACTAGGCCGGTATAGAAGGATTTGTTAGCCCCCCCCAGCGATTAATAATCGTTCCGTTAACGACTTGGGTCGGTGTCGGGTTAGTTGCTACAACGAGAGAGCGAAACATTATACCACCCACTGGACACGAAGACTTAAAGGCGTTAAGGGGCGGTCGGCTATTCTACGACCGTGGCCCGGCCACTTTCGAGGGTCGTCCGCGGACGTTCCAATACACACGCCACGGTCGGCTCGATGGTCGATATTACAATCGCACGGTAAGTACGAAACGTCGTCGCGGTTCGGTTTTTTTTCTATTAAGACGTTTCGAAAATCGGTTCCAGCCGGCGGCGCCAGTGTACCGCGCGGCTTAACGTCCCGTCGACCGGTGCGACCTTCTCTTGTACGCCGACGTGGTTCGCTGACCAACTCGCCCACGTAGTTAGAACACGCGACGTTCCGTTTTCGTCGTCCGAGTGTTACCGGGCGGACGCTATTAATTGGGACGTTGACGTTCAACGACCGGTCGTGGTGTACGCGCCCGGGGATTCTGACAAAGCACCGGGAAAGGCGTATATTCGGCAGGAACGTACGGAGAAATGTACCGCGAAAAGTTCGCGCGAAAAACCGCGTTCGCCACGCCACACCCTAAAGCGTTCGCGTCACGGGTTATTGGATTCGAGATGATCCGCCTTGACGACTACGCCCGTCCTAACTGGGCGCGTCACACTTTTGGGTTGTTTTCCGTGTTTTTTGAACGTTCCGAGGAATTCGTTTTCGGAACGAAGTGAAAGCATTAGCGGGAGATCGACCCGAATGATTGTTTATCGTCCGCTTTTTTTGTTTTTGTTTGTTTTGAAAAACTCGTTTCACGTTGGCGTAAATGTATAAACATAAACGGGGAAATCGTGTTAAAAATGAATAATGGAAACAACGCGAACGTATTAAATTGTCGAATTTTTTATTTTGTAACGCGTGTAATAAAGATTAATATCAACGGAGGCGTTACTTTCGAAACGCTCCTCGTGTAAGCTACGACTAAGCTCGTATTACTTTTTGAGCCGTTAAAAAAAAATAAGAAAATTGTCAATGTCCAAAATGAACGCGTTTTATTTTTTGCAAATTTTCTGTTGTTTATTGATTACGTTCGAGAAAAGTACTAGGAACGTCGAAACAAAGTGCTACCTAGGTACATTTTACTACCTGAAAACATCGCGCGTGTCAAAATTATCCGAGCCTTCTTTTTACAACGAAAAACGAAATAGTAATAATTGAGGCGACGCTTGAGCAATGTGACAACGTCCATTCCGTTTGTGCGAAAGTGCGGCACGATCCTCGGGAAATTTTCCACGTGTAATACGAAAGCTGTCATAGACATTTGGTCGGGACGAATTCCGAATTTCAAAATTTCACCTAGAATAACAACGTTGTCCGTACTTACTGAATTGGCGAAAATGTAATTATAAACAATTCACGCGCAGAGTGCGTTGAAAGAATAATCTATTTTCGGTCGATAAGCATTTTCGCAAAGTATTTGAAATAGGCCAACGCTTACACGAGCAAGGCAATTCCGATTACATCAATCACGGGTGGTTTCTTTCGAAAAATCGGACAATCAAAATGGTCGGTCGTAAAATTGAAATTTCGTTTCCGACGAAATTCTAACCATCGATCGTGAACTTTATTCTATTTTCGGATTCGCCGTCGTTTTTGGAATAACCGTTGCGTTTCGGTACGGTTCCGAGACCGCCTAGAAGTAATAATCGAAGCGCGCGTAGTCGTTCAACCGGCGTATTTTTCACTTCGGGATCTGAATGGCGCATGGTTTGCAAAATCGATTCGTCGTACCGCGGTACATTCGAGTAGGTATATATATATCGAAAACGATAATTTTTATGAAAAACTTCGGACTTATATATAAGCACGGCGGCGTGGTCGTGAGACGTCCTCGCGGAATATTCGCCGATACGTCAGTAATACATTTCACGAGGGCCGAAAGGTCCGTTTTGTACGCTGCCGCGCGGACCCGCGGGAACGTTCGAAAACCGGCCGAATAGTAATAATACGCGACGTTACGTAAACTCTCCGTCCATTCGTTGACGTATAAACGCGTTTTAATGACCGCAGATGCGCTCGTAACGACATTAAGACCCGTTCGTTTACTTAAACTGTATTATAAAACAATATGGCGATCGGTGGGTGTACACCCCAGGGACGTCCCCAGATTATTTCGTAGGAGGCCTACCGCTACTAATTCAGTCACGTCCGACAGTTGCGTTGTATGTTTCGTTTCAAGTTCCCGGATTCATAATTTCCATACGCGAAAACCGTCGACATTTTGCCAGTCGCGATACCCACGCGTACCTTTCGCTACGCCACTGATCGTTATATAGGCATTATATACATTTTCTGGAAGGGTACCGGTAACTTCTAAACGAATATATAAGATATTGTCTTTACGCAAACGTGCTACTACGAGTGTCATACGCGTTTCTTTTTATGTAAAGAATATTTTATGAACATTTCTTATCGGAAATTTACAAAATAAAATTGAAAATTTTCGTCGTATGAAACGAATCGGAAATTCGACAAACTACGAAATATTACTTGAGCGGAACGTCTAAAGTTATAATTCGTTTTTGTATTTATGTTATTTTAACGATACCCCAGTGTAAAATTGTTTTTGAAATTCAAAACGATTTGAAATCGTTTATGTTTGTATATGTTATTTCTTTGGCGATCGCGCGTGACACGGCCGAAGTAAAAAAATCGTTTTAAAAACGACGGAAAATCGATTAGATAAAAAAAAAATGTTTTGTCGAAAGTGGGGAAAAAACGCGTGTACTTCGACGCGAAATTGAATACAAATGTGATTAATGATATACTACAAGTGTAAAATATACATTTGGATTATTGTAATAAAAAAAGAGAAACTAAATCCGCACCGAGCTACTGACCCAAATGCTGCGAAAAAAGTAACGAAAATAACGTCTACAAGAATCGTAAAAAATATCGAACGCCGAATTAAATAATAAATATACAGTTATATACACGTTATTCGTAAGACGCGAATCGATTCGTTAGCTTTGTGTAAATATATAACGGTAAATTTGTCGTAAAAATAATCATGGAATGAAAATACGAGGCGAATAGTAAGAAAATGAATTTTGACGATTGAATCGATTGTGCAATAGTACGGAATATTACGTTTCGTTAAGAGGATTAGTACACGAATGGAAATTTAACGCGACAATTTCTTATATGTTCGTGTAAAAACGTGTGTATCGTTTGTTATCTGAAACGAACGATTGTTTCTTCTACATCAAAGTTGACTAAATTCCATCCAATTTGAGTATAGCCCTTTCGGGTTAAATTCACATACAAAAATGTATCGAATTTTCTAATATATATGTAAACGCTTTATTTTCCGGCACGAAAAATGTAATTACGGAAAAACTATTCTAAAGAAATAAAATTATATACGGCCATTATTTCAACGCAATTATATAACGCTACAATAATTATCTCGACTAGTTTTTCGTAATTTCGAGTTAATGTTTTTCCGGATTTAAAATAAAATCGTAAATACGTTTAACCGTTGTATCATATACGATTGTGAGCGAAAAATGTATTTATTTTTTTACAACGACGTGCCTTTTTGTATTAATGAGCATTTATTCGGGACACGACGATTCACAATTGTTTTCAAATTCGAAATAATAATAGAACTGTAAAATCTTACATTTCTCGTGTCTCATTCGAACCTAATCTAATCGCAGTATTGTTTTATTTTGTCCGCTAAATGTTTCGTCGTGATTCGGAACAACCCGAAAGCTATAAAAGAATTATCGACATATTCGTAACTGGAAACGGGCAATTTTCGTAATTTTTAAAAGCGAACAATTTCGCCACAACCTAACGTCACGCTTTCCATAGACCTTTTCATTAGGCTCGGACAGATTTTCGAACCGAAAATATCGTAAGCCTTGTAAAAATATAAGTTATCATAACGAACATTTAAATCAATCAAGTTAAAGCGTACGAAAAGTATCGATTTTTTAAAATTAGTTAACGCAGCCATCTTCCACTACCTTTCACCGCCGTCTATAACAATTACTATATATTCGACTACTTTTTTTTCAATATTCGTTACCGGGCACGACGTGTTCTTTTCTCTGCCCCTACACTCCAAATAACCCACCGTCCTTGATTCGGTTCGTCGGTATAAAATTATAATAATAATAATAATACGTCGTTTTCGGATTTATATTCATTCCATTATTACGACGGCGAAGGTTTCTCTAAACATATTAAATAGGTGCGCGGTCGACACGCCAAAACGGGTTTTGGATATCAAGCTCTTCTCGTTGCTGCCGTATCGCGTTTATTAATTATTAATCTTATTCAAAACTAACTGTCGCTTCACTGGAGGACACCAGACGTTTTCACATCGATGCGCATAATACGTGTACACACACACACACACACACACACACACAAGTGCGCGTGCGCACGCACACAAACACGCGCTCGTGCGCAATTTCGATTGGTTTTATCGCTCGCGCGTCTGATACTTAGTACGCAGCACGTCTTCCACCATTAAAACAATACCCGATTGTCGTCCGCTGTTTGTTCAAGATTAATGCATCACGTTAAATATTCGTCTCGAATTTACTTTCGCCGCGTGTTCGAAACGTTTTCACGATATTGCGTATGTAAGTATATTGTACGTATTACGAACGATACATATACGTGTATATGTATAGGCGTGTACGCCTGAGCGCGCGGATCGGCGCACGATGAAGAGCACACGTTTGAAAAACTGTCTAAGCGCCGTAGATCGCGGCATTCGCGCGGCAAATGAAACGGATCCCGTGAATAGTATCGGACGCGCGGGTAATTTCGAACGACCACGCCGTTTTATTTTATCCGAAATTATTTTATTCGATCGCGTTTCTTATGACGATTATTGGCCCGCTAACAATGCGGCTACGGTAGTCGCGAAAAATGACTAATTCGTCGACGAACGACAACGACCCGTTGTTCTGGAAAACGTATGGTCCATTATCGTCGGAGCGGACGAGCCGTTCGTTCGTGGAAAGAGAAATTGCGCCCCAACGTGGCGAATTGCGTAGCGTTTGGCGAGAATTTACGCCGTAACTTTATATCGTAAACGGATTTACGCGCCCCGCATAAAAGGCTATGAAACTAAACGTACGCGGCCGATACGCTCGTTTTCACATACGCGCGCGTGTATTCGTAACATATTATAACGAGCCGCGTATTATGTACGTTTTAGGAAAATTACGTTGTTTATCATAATCATTAATTTCACTTTTGGTTATTCGAATGTTTTCGTGTTTAGGTTATTTAGAGGAAGGAGACCGCCGCCGCCACCACCCGGAGGAGACAAAAGAATAACGGGCGTCGCGTGTACATTGTGCGCACATACACACCCACACGCACACACGTTCATTTTATGCAGATAAAGTCCCTTATTATTCGTCGGGTGCATACCGACCGACTGGAAGCGAATATCTCGTGCGGTTCATTATTATTATTATTGTTACGTTTTATTATTTCGCGTTGTTTCGACTCTCTAATTAAAAGTGTTTTATTCTAATAAACGGCGACGACGTCGCCTCGAATTACGGTTGTTCAAATGACCCGAGGTATATCGGGCCATGTGCGGCCCTTAATTTTTCCGGATTTTTTTGTTAACGACAGTTTTTCGGTTCTGTTATCTTTCTTCGAGCTTCTTAGCGCGCTGTACTGTCACTGTGGTATCGATCCCAGTCATAATGGTCAGTTTGCCTCTCGATATGGATTTCACTAAAAATAACGACTAAGATGAACGTATCGTAAAAAATGTTCGCAAATCGAGCGTCAACGATTCGCCACGGATCAATGGGTGTATTGTTATTACGTCGACGTAAATGACAATAAATTGCCGCATCCTTAATCTTTTTTCCCATTATTAGACGTTGGATTGTAATTTTAATTTACGTAAAAATCCCGAAAAGATTTCGAACCGTAAAATAAACGATATACGGTAAATATCCGTTTAATAAATAACAAATATAAAGAGAAAACATTGTACGTCGCAAATCTCAGAAAATAGTATACATTCTCGTGGATCTTTTACAAATATATTGCTCGTTATTTTCTGAATGTAATAGGCTATATTTCATTTTCTCGCCGTTTTCAGTTAGACTAAATCCGAAAATAGTTATTTTGCGACCATGACAACTACTAATTGTAGTGACAAACATTATTGATTATATAAAGATACGTATATCTTTTAGATTAATAATTGTAATTTCTAAAATTTGAATTTTCATCTAACGTCGCTAACATTATCGTGCACGAAATAAAAAAAAATTTAAACGTTCACCTATTACTTATTCAAACTGATTAAGTATACAGGTAGTTAAGCACCCAGAATCAGTTTCATTCCTACGCATGAAGTACACAAAACAATATATTATTATGCAGATAAAAATATACCTTCTCTCTATTTTCGTTTACTTTCGTATGAAAAAATATTACACATGTTGAAAAAGAATAACGTTTAAGATATATATAGCGTAAAAAAATGCGAGTGTGGGTGTAGTTTTTTCGTTTTTTGTATATTTAGCGAAAAAACGAATAAAATATAAAAAAAAAACGTTTATTCAGCGCGTTACAATTTTGACCAAAGACGTGGGTGAACTGTTGTTGGCTTCGTTTCTAGTATGTGTATCTGTTTTTATTGTCGTTGTGACTATTGCCAAAACACCCGGATAAACATATAATTTACACGGTTTTTCTTTTTTTCTACTATTACGTTATATATATACACACACATGTGTCCGAACGGGAAAAACGTTTATTATCTTAAATTGAAAAAAAAACATAATATATATTTTAACGTTCGCGGCACAGTGACGCGCTATTTGGTCCGTAAAACGTAATTTAATATATATATATATATATATATTATATACCCAACATGTTTGATTTGTTTTTGTTAGTTATTTTTTATTGTATATGCCGCCTACGATGCGATGTTCGTTCGTTCGCCCAGACATTTGATAGTATTTTTTTCAACAGTACCGGAAAATACGTTTCATCTGATTTAAAGAAAAAAAAATGGGTTAAAACGGAGTTTTCGAAAATAAAACCATAAAATGAGTTAATAAATTTCGTTAATATTAAATATTATGATTTTTTTAAAAAATTCTCTCCTTCTAGAAAAAGGATTTGTATTTTCGGACGTTTTCATCATTTTCGTTAATATTCGTCTTTAAAAGTATTATACGAAAAATCGAAAATCGCGGCGACTTTTTTTTGAAAAATTATCAATTTTCGTTTAAATAGAAATTTTTTTATTTTGGTGCTTGTATTCGGTCTACGATGCATTTGTTGGGTATTTGACTGATTTTTTATAAGAATATTTATCAGGAATTATTTATTCTCGAATATTTTTGCTAAAAATTATTGGAAACCGCCCCTCGATGATATTAACGAACATTTGCAATATTGAAGTCGATAGTGTGTACGTGTATCATCCACCTGACCGTATTCTATAATTGGCCGAAGACTTACGATGATCGAACAAAGAAACCTCCGAGGGAACTTCGTTTGCTCGTATAAAGAATCGTGTTTTTGTTATCGTACTTAAACTTCCGCGAGTTCCTGAGTACGCCATTATAATATTGTTTGTTTTTCGAAATTGCAAACGTTAATCGTTTTTAGGACGACCTTATACAACGAACCTTAAACGTACGCACATTGTCCTTCACCTTTCCGTAGTACAGAATGGCTATTTATTTCGAGTCGAAAACTAAGAACGATATCGATTGGCTAGTACGCCACTGAATTCGAACAATAACGACTACGCGTGACATGGAGTGAAACGGTAAAACTATTTTCGGTTGTTCGTGAATGACAGGCCGCGTGTATGAGTGTATTACAGTTGTGAGTAAAATCGTCGTAGGTTAAAAAAGAACTGCAAAATCGAAAACCATATTAGTCAATGGGACGAGTATAGCGAATCATGATTGTCGAAAAACGGTGTAATCCTTGTCAGATTTCGTTAGAGCGTTAATTCGCTGTCTAGGGAGTCGTTTACATCTTTCACGGATTCGGTGGCCTTATCACGTCGTGCGTGGGAACTGTTCGATCGTGAAAGTCCGAAAACGACCAGTAGATCGAAGAAACCCGCGTTTGTTCCCGTGACAAACGTAAAACGTTATTGGATCGGCGAATCATATTTTCGGAAAAATCACGTCGGCTTGCGCGACAACATCGTTGACGTAGCGGACATTCCGTTCGAAACATTTTGTACACGATCGTTTCGATAAGTCGGTTCGTCGTTTTCTTTTTCATACATATCGCGCGAAATATTTGAACTATTGGTCTTGGGCCCGGTCGACGATAGTACGGCGTCATAATTAGGCAATTCTGTTACATTTACACGCTGCGGATACACCGTATTCACTGTTGCGAGAGCGATACGTAAAGTATTGTACGATAACTATAGTTAGCTAATAATATTCGCGAATATATATTTTCGATCTATTACGCTCAAAAAATATTCGTCTATTTCGATTTAACAGTTTAGTTACGAGGTGATTTCAACAAAGTAACGTATTTAGTTAGAAGTTGATAAAACAAAACGAACGAATCGCGTAATTTGATTCAAATTAATTTAATTCCTTAACTTCGTTTTACCTTAAAATCTAGGGGAAATTGTTCGAGTATTATTCGTTTTATTATTTACGTGCGTACGAAAGAAGATATTCAAATTGTTACAAAATTACAAATCAAACATTACACAGTCGGTCGGTTCAATAAAAAAATTTATAATTTCTGAAATCGAAGGTATACATTTTTGAAAAAATATTAATCTATTTTGAAAGAATAGTGTCACGGTAATTTTCCTTCTATAATTATTTATTTATTTCTTTATCGAAAATCGTAAAAAACAATTTAAAAATAATAGAAATAGAGCCTTTATTCGCATAATATATACGGGACAATTTTCTTACCATGTCGTAAGCTTTGTCTCGGGACAATTTTTGTTATATTTTCCCTCCAAAATCATTGTGCCCGTTCTATTTTCTATATCGTTTATATTTAGATTTCTCGACACCCCGTATATTATTCGTTATGACCGCAATAACTTTCGAATTTTAAACGGCCGCGTAAAAATAGCGATCTTAACGACTAATTACCGTTTTAGTGATAATTATTACTATCGAACGGCATTTCGGAAATAACGGTTTCAAACGCGCGGCCGTCTTTGATTCGACGTTATTTTTACGAGATATAGATCGATCTACGAAAACCAAACGCACGACCTAACACCTAACCTAATTTTGAACACGGCCCGCGAATAATTTTCGAACAATACTATACGAAATAGGAAAAACTCACGCTGAAACAGAATTTGTTTCGAATCTCGGACGATAATTGTCCGTTCGAAAAATCGTCCTTTATGTTTGCACATATACACGCACAACATAAATATATACACGCAGTTTAACATGGGAAATAAACGAGAAATCGATATTTTCGTATATTTCGAGCATTTATCATCCAAGGCAAACAATTTAACGTTCATAATACCATATTATTGTTATTCGAAACTAGTGCTTTCATAATTAGGTCTTTTCTGTCGTGGGTCCCTATCGTAAGGCTATTGTATACTGCGCGGTGCACGATTGTTACGGCGTTCCGGCCGTTACTGTTTATTCTTATTTCGATCTTTTGTGACGATACATCCGTTTATCTAGTTTTCAGTTTATTAAACAATCTATCCGCGTTACAGTGTCTGAACCAAAAACGATTCTGATATTGTGCACAGTCATCCGAGGCACGTTCGGGCTAAACCTTCGGAGCGTTCATTCGCCGTATAGGTTCAGCGCAATTTCGTTGTGTCGAATTTCGCGTCTCTCCAAATTCAAGACGCGACAAGTTAAATGAAAATTTTGAAATCCGAACGGAACGAAGAACGCGTATTATCACCTCGGTTTTGTATATTTCGTGTTTATCTGTGAACGCGTTTTCGTGTAGTAAAATTATATATATATATATGTATATTCTATTATCTTAGAGCGAATTTTATCCGATTGGCACTTTATCCGACACGTTTTTCGATTTTCTCCGGGATTCTCTTTCATGTAGAAAAAATATTACTCGACAATTTCATAAAAGAAAAACCAAACAAAACAAAAAACTAACCGTTACAATTTATGACGCGTTCGATTTTCGAAAATTCAAATACTGTTTATTCTTCAATTTCGAAATTAATAATTTGAAAAAATTGAAACTTTTACCGATTGTTGATTTTGACATTATGCTACATTTATTCCTGAATATGTAAATAGTTGACTTTGTCATATAGTTTTTGTATAAATTTCGTAAAATTCCTAACTATGACACTATAATATTATGCTGGAAGCGTCATTATTGTAATGTTAACGAATTTTAATTAGTACTAGGGTTTTTACGCGCAACACATTATTATATTAAGTATACATCTTAAAAAGTTAATATTTACTATAAAATATGTTCTATTTTCAAAATACGCAATTAACGCGCATTTAGAGTTTAATTATGTCGTGACGATGGTCGATTAAGAATATTCTTTCGAATACGTGTTATTCGTTGACACAAAAATATATTATATTATTTTAGTACGTTATACGTATATGTAGTTAGCCGTAAGAGCGCAGATAATATGCCGTTTGAACGACTTCGGCTCTGTAACAGACAAACGCATTTTACGTTAGCACCGTTAACATTATTCATTCGGTGTTAGTTTCGAATTTAACTTCAGACTGTTTTTCATTTCTTAAATGTGTCGTCGATAGAGTAATAAAAAAAAAATTGACGAAAATTATCAAAATAGAATGCTTTTGAAAAGATCAAATACAACTTCGAAATATGTCGTCGATTTTAAGGGAATTTCGAGTACTTATATTTGTTATTGTATTTTGTATTTGGAAAGGCAAGTTAAACGGGATCACCGATATTTGCGGTTAAGTGGTTAGATTTCTTTTAGTAGTTTCCGGAAAAGTATATCAGAATATTCAGAATATCCAAAAGCCGCAATGCTTCTTCTGCACACTAATTCTCTCCTGAGAAAACTGAGAAGATATTCTCAAATTCGAGATGGCCAAATTTCTCTGTCTTTTAAGCTTTCTGTAATTGTAAACTTTTCTTGCACGGCGAGTCTATTTTTATTATCTGGATGGGAACTAACTGTAAAATTTTTGTACCACAGTTCGATAGATAATACGTTTTTCAGTTTTCCAAAAAAAAAAAACGTATTTAAATTAAGCAGCCTGACGTATAAATTATAAATCACGATAACAAATGTAAACGAGATTGTTAGTGGGTCGTCCGTAGTTTAGTTTAACCATGCATAGTTACAATACGATAAATTTAAATTTCGGTTATTCGACGTACATGAGATAAGAAAATTGCGGATAAACAAGTTCTGATGAATTCGTCGACGTACACACGCCTAATTGAAATCGATCTATTAACTTTGACGATAGCCTTGAAACATTTCGAAAATTATTATTTCCCTGTAAATACGATTTTCGATCAAATATAAAAATATATATTCACGCGCACGATCCAGTGTGTTTATATAACGAACCATCCTGTACACGAAAATGATAATGTATTGAATTCGTATAGTGGGTACCTATGTTCGGACGTTTTTTACACGCATATAAAATATTATTTTAAACAGCGTCGTATTTACGTATATGTATATAGTACATTCGTTTGATTAATTTTTTACGACTACACGGTCGTCTGTATTCAAGTATATAATATATATATATATATACACACACACACACACACATTAACAATGATCGGTACGTCGATATTTCGGCAAATGGTTTTTATGTGTCGTTTTTTATATTCTTTATCTAGGCTCGGAGTATAAATAATATTTATTTTTTTTTGACGGGAAAGGGAGCCTTGACACCATAATAATAATATATTATAGATAACGTACTATTTCAAACGAATCGATACTTGCGGACGAGTTTAACAAAGGAATACGATATTATTTTCACGCAAAAACGGTGCTGTGTATTCTTTTCTCGAAAATATAATTATTTATTTCTTTTTTTTTTATACTTTTTGAGAGAGTTATGTTTGCCGAAACTTGAAATTATACGATTTTTAAAAAATATTTTACTAACGCTACGACGATGCGCTTTTATGGTTTTGTTTTATACATATAATTATATACTTGTTTAATTATCTATTTGTAACGAAGAATTTTCAAAAAAAAAAAAAAAAATAAATAGTAAAACGTAAATGATTTTAAAACACTTATAACTCACTATAGTAAAACGAAATATTGTTATTCAGTTAAGTTGGTCAAGCAATTCGTTATTTTTCAGATGTAAGAATAATATACCGTTAAAATAAAGTATTTAAAATGTAGACATTTTAATGTAAGACTGGACAGAAATACAATATAATTTAGTATATATTTTTATATTAACCAAACAAAACGCGTAGACTTTGGCCATACATTAGATTAATTCTTACTTTTAAAGTACATTCAAGTATAAATTCTAAGTAATTTTTTTCCGTACGATATTATATTTTAAATATGACTTTTTAAATATGATTAAAATAGAAATTTTTGGCGAAATGTTTGAACACAATATTTATGATTGATCGTTACATTCTTAGCACTCAAAATGTTCTTTTACAGATACTAAATACATTTCACTCTTAGTGTATAAGTTCATATACACTATATATTCAAATCGATTTAAGTGAAATGTCTGTTACGTTTGACGCCATTTTTTGTAATTTCGCAGAATTCTATATACTGGAATACATTTGTAAAAACAAATCACCGTTAAATCACTGTCGAATTTAAACATTTTATTTTAAAAAATATAAAATGTGAAGTATCCACAAAGATTTGCAGAATTTCGAGATGAAGCCATCACAATATGTTTGAATAGCAATTGTGTAGATGTTGACATGCCCGGTAGATTTCTTTTTGGAACGAAATGAATCAAATTTATATTTATAAGGAATATCGACGAAAATATATAATTGCGAATAACGAATAATATTTCGCGAAGAAATTTTACGTTGAAAAAACATAATATTCGCACGAAAATGATGACTATTTGGACATTATGACTATTATTACGACATTTGAATAAACGTTGAAATAGTGTTTTATTCTTGTTTTCTTAACAAAATGGGAGAATTATCAACAAATGAGATAAAATTTTCCGGTAAATCGGTAGGTTATCACATTCAATATTTGATTACTTGCATAATATCAAAGTTTCCTTTCAGGCCAAGTTCGCAATAAAAAGAGCGAAAACCGTGATTTTTGACGAACAATCAAATGTAGAAATCAACGAAGTTTTAAAAAATAATCGAAAACAATAATATTAAGTATTAATAGAAAGTAATATGTAATTACAATAACGAATCGTCTTTTAGTTTTTTCAATGACGTTTTGCGTTGAATGAATTATACTGTATGCAACATTATTGTTATACAAGGCTAGGAAAACATTTCGAAAAAATTATAAATCTGGTTATTTTAAAAGTATCTTTTTATATTTTTTTAGACTTTTAATGTTGTAAAATAACTTTAAAAATAAACTCTGATTTTCGCATATCGTTGGAGGTTATATAATACGTAAATCTAAATACAATTCTTGACATTCTTCCTGGCATACTTTATTAGGTATTAAATTTAGATTTTGAAATGGCAATCGTAGAATATTTTTAAATATTTCGAAATTATAATACTTAATAATAGTAGCCTTCGAATTTTAAATGTACGTCAAATACATTTAAAATATTTTTTACAAAACAAAGTTATAAAAACGTTTTATTTCGATATTTAACATACGCGTCTATTTAATATACATATATAACGTAGCACATATCTATCAATTAAATGAGTAGTAGTAAAAAGTTTTCTACAAATTTAGAGAGTTGCTAAAATCTTCGAATATGGGTTATACTTATGAAAATTCGAAATTATTATGATATACACTGCTATACGTTTCCGGGTTCTCATTATGCTTTAAACGTTGGATAGGTTTTCGTGTTTTCGTAAGTTTCCTCGTAGTATAAAATAATACTATATAATGTATACGACGCCATGTATCTCTTACACGAGTTTTAACGTTTTTTAAGTTCAAATTTTCATTTTATACAGGATACGAATATTTTCGGTAATCAAAAAAAGGTTTATTATTTCGTGTGTACTCCCATCGGAAGCAAATGACCAAAATCAATATTTTATAATATATATATATATATATATATATATATGTTTGTGTGTGTGACAATATGTAATTCCACGGATACGCTTTTTTATTTCTGTTGACTTTCGGACTTACATATGATAAGACTTGTATATACGCTACATAGTATATATAGAGTTACGGTCACGTACATAGGTGTTCAAAGCAAATGTTTGTGAAAGTAAAAACGGTTTTTAGATAATATTTTATTATTGTTTATCGAAATGTTGTTTACGCAGTGTTGTAAAAAAATATTTTCCCGAAAAAGAATTCGAAAATAATAGCGTACTTTTCAAACAATTTTTCGTAAACACTCATCGAATATATGAAATATCCTACGGAGATCTGACGAACGCAAAACCTGTTAAATTTGTCGACTATTTCTAAATTATTTTATTTTATAATAACTACTCGGACACCGAGTTCCAGTAATTGTATTTTTATTTATTTTTTTTGACTTCGTAAAAACGTTAATTTCTTTCGTCAAATTACGTTTAGTCGTCCGCGTCATTTTTATGGCACTCTGGATTTTTCTCTCGTACATTTTCATAAATTTCAAAATATTGTAAAAAATGAGCGACTAAATTTAATAAAAGCGCATTCGTAATACAGTTATTTTGATTCAGCAAAAAAATGTATTGTAAACTAAAAAAAAATCTAAAATACAATAGTTATAGTAGAAACTTCCAACAATAATTATGGGTAAAAAAGAATTTAAATATGGAATAGGACAAACGATATTTACAATTATCGTAGAACATCCTATATGCCGTTGTACCTAATCTAATGTACCTAAAAATCAATAATAGTAACGATAAATTATAAAAAAGTGTATTCAGATAATAATAATATTATTACGCTGGAAATAAAATTTTTATTAAAACTAATCGATATCAAAAAGAGATAATTACTTCGATTAGACAATTATTTAATTACCATTTCCAATTAATAACGACCGTTATATAATAATTATTCACTAAATTAAATAGGTAGTAAGTTGTTGTTACTTATAATTGGTTTTTCTCTTACAGAGGAGTTTGATTTTTAAACTTCATTATTTGTATAGCGCCAGACGAATAAAGTCACCTGCACATTTTTCTGGGACATTGTGTATCTTTTTTTAGCTACGTGTTCTCAATATTTTTTCATCCTTAAAGTGTTCTTCAAATGACCTATTTATCATAAAAATTCAAAATCACTTGTACCCGCGAGGCCATGATACGATTTTAGTTTGACAGAATCAATACATTTCTTTCGCCGTGTCTGTTTTCCTGTTACTAATGTCCTTAACGTTACCTTTGTTCTTAGTATTAATTTACAAAATGAAAACAATTTCTATGTAAATTATGACTTCGCGGTACACGCCAAAAATGCATTAAAAAAATTGTCTGGAGATTTAATAATTTAAAAACAATTGTTTTGTTAATATTATATATCTTATCGTTTGAAATGGTCATATATTTAAATATACTTCGTGAAACGAAATAAAAGAAGTCGTACGCTGCGAAATTTCTAAGTGTTCTTCAGACTCGATTTATCTCTGATGGGCGCGCGTAACTCTCGAATAACACTTATTGTTATTATTCCGTGATTTTTGAAAATAAGGCGATGTTTTGTTTTGCATTCTTTTGTTTTCCGCCTTCCCTAAAAGGATTTTGATCGTATATTTATAACCTGTTGGCGCGCAAGCCTAATAATATATCATTATTGTAATCGTTGTTTATTGTTTCGAAACGTAAATCTACGGACAATTTTATCGGAGAATTCGTTTTTATTTATGGCACGCCATTAACGTTATTCATAAATAGCGTTGTAAACAAATACTCTCGCGACGTGTATCAAATGCTTCCCTAAATAAAAGCGTTTTCGTAACGATATTTTCGAAAAGAATTCGAAATAATAAAATTGAAATTGTCAAATTCGATTTTTATCTAACCAACCCGTTTTGTCGCCTGGTCGGAATTGTTAATTATACGCGTACACTCCGAGTCCTACTTTTAATTTATAGCCGCGCAAAATGAACCGTAAGTTAATGGGTCGCCAAATGAAAATAGTTTTATACACAACTTAGAATATACAAATTAATCGCCTCACTAATCAATCTAAATTCATTTTAAGAATTAAAATCGAATTTTTAATTTAAAACGAAAAATGAAAATTGAACTACCGGAAATACGTGCTCCGAAATACATACAGTCGTATCTACAACCGTTTAGTAGATAAAATTAACGAGCGTTGTTCCTTAATTTTTTGCACAACGACGCCAATTAAAAACGAAAGAGTAGATAACCGCGGCTGTAGTAATTATTATTTTAAATTAATCGAGTATTCGTATACGTAACGATATCGTTATCGATATCCATGTATATTTGCGTTGTTTATCGTCTAGCCGATTTATGCGATTGACAGTTTTCAAAACATCTGCAGAAAAATGTTAGATATAACGGCGAGAAGTTTAGGGAGTGGTGTCAGAGATTGTTTGTCACGAGTGATTCGACGGTACGGTGGTAACCCGCGTCTGAATATACGAAGACGTCGATAAATTCACTTGTCACGAGTTTAATTCGTAAATCTCCGGAATTGAAAAATCGAATTTATTACGGACCACCACCATCATCCGCGAACTTTGATAATTCGCGAAATAAGTATATACTCGAAAGTAAATATTTCGATCGTAATATCTTTACCCTCGAAAGTAAATTAATATATGACGCGATAAATTATATACTTCTTGTGCGTTAGTGTGTATATATATGTACACGAAGTATATAACGCAGGGACGGGTATTCGATTGATTTTCAAATGGAAGTTAGTAGAACTTCATTGACGGTTAAAGCTATCTGCTGGTTACACTGTTTATGAAAGCCCGGTTAAGATATAAATAGAAGTTTTAATTGAAATAACGTAGTTGAACTAAGCGGTCTATATTACACGCGTAATATTTGTCGGTTATAATCGATACGTATTTATTCGTTTCGTATAATTCGTAATTATCGTATTAAAAAAGGAGCATGGACGGAAAGTCGTTCGTAAAGTACGAGTTTTATAAATTACGTACGGAGCGCAGTCGGACGAAATAAGAAAAGTGGACCGTTTCGGTAATATAATAACGGCAACGAAGCGAATAAACCTAATCCGCCGTACGTAGTCGAACATAACGCGAGACCGAAGCCATCAAATGCGCCGATATTTCGTACGCGTACTCGGTGGAACTTTGTACTGTAGGAAGGATGAGTTGCACGCGCGATAACGCCATTTATATTCGCTACGGGAATTTCGTTCGATAATTTTTCAGACGCACCGGGCAAAGTAAAAAATGAAAAATGCTATTTGCAGACGATTACGTTCGCGTACACACACCGACCGGCCGGCAAAACGAGTTTAGTTCCACCGGTCCGACGATTTTACTCGAAAATAACGAGCGTGACGCATTGGGAAAGAACAATGGGCATGTAGGTTTCAACGCGTAATTCGTAAATCGTTAATCGAAACGACGAGTCCCGGAAACTGCGGGACGCTCAAAGATGGCGCGCGCACGCGCGCCCTTCGGATAACGCTGTGGGCGATTTTACGTGACTGGAAGTTTGGCGGCGCCGGGATTACGGGGCGTCGTAAGTTCGCGACGAGCCTAAGTAAAATAGTCCGTTTTTCTTCGTCCATTTTTCGAATTCGCGATTCGACGGTCTCCTTTCTCCGCCGTACGTACGCCGTTCTCGTGTAATCGTATATATGGCACGTACGCACGGACCTTTGTGTACGCAATGTGAGCACCGATCTGCAACGTTTCCCGCCTACAACCATAAATCATATCGGGACACCTCGTGTGGCCGTCGTCACACGCGCTTTGTAAAGGACGGTGTTATTAGTTCGCTCCACTCGGCGACGGTATTCTAAATGTTTTCGACGATAACGGCGACACCCATCGGTGGGGCGAACTAGTTGAACGGACCGTGTAATACGTACTTTGGCGGCCGTGTATATTCAACGGGCTAGCGCGTCGATAGTAATCACCGAAACGGACACATTTGGACTAATCGTAAAATTATGTAACACGATTACCGATGTTATTCGAATAGCCCGTATGTTTATCCTACCGGACCGTCGTTACGGCGGATACGGTTTGTATCGTTGTGCGTTAGTAATTTTTCGGAGAGTACGAAAAGGGTAAACGAATGATTTTGGACCGTTTAAACTGGACTCGGAACTCCCGCGGCGTTTAATAAGAACCGAAGTGTTAACGTAACGCGGGACGGATCTGTCGAACAATTTGATATTCCAATAGCGCGGAAAAAGCGATTGAATTTCGAGTATCGAAATCGGACGTTCGCCCGAAAATAATTACAGCGGAGAAAAAGCCGCCGTCGTCGACGGAGGGGGGGGGCGTGACTGTTTCGTCGTGACACTTCACGCCCAACACCGCGGTGTCCCGTCACTTATTTTTAGTCACTGGATATACCCGTCTCGACACAGATAAGATTATGTATTTTCGAGTACCGAAAAGCGTTTTAAAACGTTTTGCGCATTATACACACATACACATGCGCACATATTAAGGACGGGCTGTACTCCACTTACATTATTTATACGTGTTACGCGTGTTCTCGTTGTTTTTTTGTTTTTTTTTGTTATTCTAAAAGGGTTTTCGCGTCCGATTCCTCGATCGCGTTGTCCACTTTTTGTGTTCAAGTATAGTACACGTCGAATGGCCGCCAACTATAACGGATAGGTAGGTAGGCAACACCGTTAATCAATTTTCGGGATACTCGAGCGTAATATATATATTTATATTAATAAAAAAAACCCCGCGTATATAAGCGAAATTATTCGTCGACGCGGGAACGGTTTTCTTTATTTCTAGTGCATATCCCGTGGCAGTACGTACCGTGGTAAAACTAACGTGCTACATACTCACGAGGACGACAACAATAGTGATATTTACAAGTATAATTTTGCTTCGGACGACCCTGTTTCGTTAATATATAATAATAATAATAAGCGAAAACGAACGTAAGTATTCCACGCGGTACGTATATTTAATAAAGACGAAAAATCGGTGGCGATAACGAGTTAAAAAAATAACGTACCGAACACACGATTAATAACGGGCGTTAATTAATAATAACAATGAAGTCTAATACGCGCGATTACGCCAAAATCGCGATTGGCCGAATTTCTAATACGCTCGTTTTATATAACGCGATCGTGTATGACTTATTTATTACAAACAGTCGCCGCGGCGTATACCTGCCTACCACACACATACCCGGGCAATATCTGCCCATGTCCACTTCACCACCTATTCGCCACGCTGCTATGGATCTGAGAACACGTAGCGATATTTTTCGGGTTGTCGCGTGTATCGTCTGCGTGGTCTTCGCGTTCCTCGTCTGTATGCCCGTCACCGTACACACGTTTACCAAAGGTAATTCGAATTTACTTAGAAACGCTAGTAGTTTTAATTTAGCGAACCGTCGCCGTGTTTTATTTATTTTTCAAATTCCGTGTTTTCTTTACGTTATTGTCATAACGTAACGAGCAAATAAGTACAAATAGTTAATTTTAACCATTTTTACATATATTTCGGATCGTCGACAATTTATTATTTGCCAACGAGTATTTAACGTTGTATTAGTAGTTTTTATATCGTTTCGCGGCGAGAGTATTTTATTTTTGATTTTTCTCCGTCGTCAAATAGAGCGTTTTGAGTTCGAATCCTATTTAATGTTTCTATAGTCACTACACGACGAACGTTAAATTATTCGATTTAAACATTTTTATTTTCCGTTTATCGACCTTTTTAAATTGCCGACTCGTTTTTTCATTTTTCGATTTTCGTGGCGTTTTATTAGTGTATATCTTTGAGAAAATATTCTACACTGCTATTATAAAGTTTAAGGAAACGGTAAAAAAATTTTTTTTTAAATTGTTTTAAAAATTCAACTTTAAACTCTTAAGACGTGGTTTTTTATCGCGTTAAATTAATATTATTCAAATTTGTACGAAGTTACGTGCGCATCTACATAAAAAATATATTCCGTAATGTTCCGAATAAATAAGTGTATAACTTTCGAACGAATATGTAGATATTTTTGTTGCATGTCATTCGAACTAGTGAAATTAGAGATCAGTTTGGAATTACCACGATACTTTTAGTTAATACTTGTAGAAAAAAAATTTTATAATAAATATTATACGGATAATATATAAATACTTAAGGCAATACGAAGATATACATATTTAAATAAGCCCTATTAAAATTTATCCACTTATCGGTTTTATTTACACGTTTTCGAAGTAATATGTTTATTGTTGTTTGGTATATTTCATTTATGATCGTTTAAAAACGTAAAAATTTTAAAAAATGTGTAATATTAGAAGTTTTTTCGGTGCGTATTAAACGTCTATATATGCGCAGTTTCTTGACGCGTGTTAATCCGCGCACTCGTATTATTAAATTTCGTAAGACTTTTATCGACGAACGCTTTTTCCGATTATAGAATTTACCGTTTACACTCCTGACGTTTTTTCGTTTAACATTTCGCGCCCGTTTTCTGGAATTAAATTAAAAATACCCTCCAGGAGAAAGAACGAAAATAAAAACGCGCTATACATAAACGCCGAACGATATACGCCTAATATTATTTTAAAAACATTTTCTTACTATACAGCTGCTGTGCGTAATATAAAGATAATCGACTCGATAATTTATGAACGTAATTAATATTACGAAATAAAAACGAAAACTTTACTTAAGTAAATAAGGGGAGGGGCGAGATATTTTTCATTTTGGTCATTTTTCGTTCCGGACTCTATAGCGGCATAACATAACACGTTACGTTATATAAATAAATATAATATATCACACTGGGGGTAGTACGTGAATACGGATATAGTTTCTTATAATAGGGAAAATTATATCCGTTTTTCGTTTTAATCGTTTTTAATTGAAATTTATGAGTTTTATACCAACAGTAACCTGTACATATATACTCTTACGTCGTAATATACATTATTTTGGGTTCTCTTGTATACGAAAAAAAATAATAATACTCGAATTTATCTTTTTTAACGTGGTAATAATAATCGGGGTTTAAAATACAAACTTTTGTCATTACGGTAATATTTGATAAATTTTTACGCGCGCAACCATCTCCGCGAGGATTTATCAAATTTTTTCGCCCTCGGCCCTTTTATCATTCCCCTAAACGTTTCGTCATTTACCGCGGAATATTTTATTCGCGAATTTATGTTCGTGCGTAGACTTGTATATCTTCAACTATGCGGCTACGCCGTTTGTTATTCCTTTCTGTCGAAATAGGTGTACGTTTTTTGCTCGCGTATCGTAATGTCGCTATTTTAGACAATCGGAACTTCGATAACTAATAAGAATAACGTTTATCGATGGCAAATATTCGCGTTCTATTTCTTTGTTTTTTTGTCACGCGCTATATTTAACTAGGTTGTAACTATCACACAACTTGTGGATTTATCTCGTTCTGGTAAACGAAATACAATTTTAAACGGTTTTGCTTGATAAGGCTACAGCGCGCTATTTCTGATTTTTCGTATATACAATGACCCACCTAAGGGTCATCGGACAGTGAATGGTGTTAATCGAGAGATCGACGCAATGTCATAAATACTGTGCGTGATAAAGTGGTTTCGATATACCTTTTATTAATAGAAATGCAACAATATTACGTAATCAAATTCGTATATCTTACGAACCGCACATTGGAATTTAAGTAATATTCCGTGTTTATTACTTAATTCGATTGTGATTTTCGTAAGAAACGTTTTTATCGTTAATAGTACAAACCGTACGGTTTGCTACTTACTAGTGACGTATTTACGTACCTAATCAATAGCGAGATACAACCAGTTAGGCCATTCCGAAAATAATTTCGATTTTGTGACTGTCGGTTGATCCGAGATTACGGCGTTTCTAAAATAAATTTCGATTTAGTAATAAAATCGAACGTAATACATTCTTTTGAAAATCGGCCGAGATGAGAAGTCTATCGAGGCAATAATTTTTATCGTTAACGTCGCGTTTAGACGCGTCGTTTTTTAAAACGTTAATTTTTGAAAATCGTCGGATTTGATAATTCTAATTAGTTTTCGAATATTTAAAAAATAAATTAATATTCGGCTAAAGAATCGAGGCCAATATTTATGTACGTAATATACAAATTATGGTATGACCTGAAACAAATATTATAAATCTTACAAAAAAATAACGGAGAACGAACCGAACTTTTTTTAGATCATTCGTATTTGGGAACGCTATATTTGGTTAGCCGTAGGGTGCGGCAATTATAAACTCGAGAATTTTATTTTTTCGACCCTCTACAGAATTAGGTTGACGTTTTCGGTTAAAATATTACAAAAGTTAGCGAATAGTACGTTGGATTTACAATAAAAGTACATCTTTTATATTGTCCGTGAACTAAATATTTACGTAGAAGGAGTGTTTTTTATTATATTTATTCGCGCTCGTCCATTTTCCGATTGGTCGTTTTATACGCGAAAGGTGTTGAGGCCACTTGATTAATATACATTTTAAGGCAAACAGTCGAGCAAAAAAAAATTATAAAGCTATACGGCAATATTGTACACGTCATACGTACCCTATTTATTTGTTTACGGTGTCGAGAATTCATTTTTCAAAAACGTCAGAAAACGTTACTATAATTTAGTATTAATCGTATTTAGAATTTTACGAGTTGAAAATTATAAAACATCGTACCGTTATTCAAAACCCGTTCATTTTTTGAAGTTCGTATTTCGGAATGATAAGTCGATCGTTTTGACGGAGGCGAATATTTGTTTAACCTTACGAGCATGACGGGAATTTTTTATCGCGCGGTTTTCAAAGTATTCGTCGGGGAAATGCGTTTACGCGCGGTTTTCCTAGTAAATGCTTAGAATATTAAACCGCGGGAATACATTGAACACCGCGAGGTTATTTATTTCTCCGAAGATAGTTTTTAATCTTTTACCTTTTGAAGTTTGGGCACCATCTCGACGGGACCCCTCGGCCATGGAACAGTACGTTCCGATTTCTTTGAACGTTCGAATTTGTTTTTTTATCGTAAAATACGTATATTCTTTTTTATACGTTTAATAATAACCCGTGTACGTCGCTAGTTCGTTATTTTGCTAACTTTACGATTTGTACAATGCATCGTACGTATTGACGCTGAAAAACCGGTTAATTAATCAGACGAAAAAAAAACAGTGGCATTTCTGCGCTGCATTACGTTCGCACGATACATTGTGTAAATAAAATGATAAAGGCCGGTAGGTGATTAGTACTAATTTGTGTAGAGCTAATTTATTATAATACTTGACGCGTCGTTTTATATTTGCCAACGATAATATTGTCTCATGTGACGTGTGTTATATGTATGCCTTATATATGACCTAATACAATCTAATCTATGTAACTACTTAAGGTTTACGTCTACGTTTAAGTTACAAAATGTTAATCAAATAACGTATAATTGGATTACCATAATATTTTGGGACACTCTATGTACGTATCACGTAACCACGAACGGAGCACGCGTGTTATTATTGGAACCATTTATTTAATAGACGACGGTTTAACGTACGTTCCGATATAGACGGATATATTTACGTTTCGCGGTCGGCGCGTTATACGAATTTAGAATTGTGCAATTTATCGACTAAGCCGGAAGAAGGCGGCGTAATAGTCCCGAGATAAATTCATTTTCTATTCGTTTTTCGGTACGCATTTATCGATTAGTTCGGCGGCGTGGCTAGCGGGTTGGCTCTGTAGGCCAGTGCCTATCGTTTTCTTCGAAATTCGACGGACATTTACGGTACGGAACGAAATCGCGAGAAAATATTGGTTTTTGTACGTTCGTTTGTTTCGTGGAGAGTTTAATCCGCGGACGTACAAACGTTGGTTTATAATCACCGAAAATGCTCGTCGTCAATTTTAACGGGCAATTTTCACGAAAAACCTTCCCTTCGACATTAAAACACGTAAAAAACAGCGACTACCCGATTTTTTAAATGTTCTTGAGTATTGTAAAAAAACGTACAGTTGTTGTCCTCGTTGTTAATTTTCGGGTCTTTGGTTCTGTCCAATTTTAAATTGTATTAATTTTTAAAGTTAAAAAAAATACGGGAAATTCGCGAAATTCCCGAAACGATATAGTTAAATTAAAATTGGCGGAACTCTTCCATGTACGTGCAATATGTAAATAAAGAAATACTAAAAACGTCGTTCATTTTCCGTCGTAATTTTTGGAAAATGTATAAAAAAAAAAAACGAAATCCAATTTCGTGAAAAACGGTATGTCGACAATTTTACGTATGATTAGCAACATGTTTTACACGTAAGAGTAAACTACGGAGAAAATCGATAAACCTGTTAACGGGCAACAATTAATACAGATTATTGTGATTCCGATACAACGCGTCGTTTAGAATCTAAAATATTTATAAAAACGTGCGTTTACGTGACACTCCAAATTAGATCACGTCTATTAATTAAATATAATTGTTCGCCTGTTCACGCTTTTTATACCGCAGCGTACTCAATGTGTAACCTAAAACCATCTAAATATCTGAAAAACTACATTTTAAAATTTTTTATTTTATAAACGCGCCATTTGTCGTATATTTAGCAAACGTATTGTCTTTTCAGACGCTTTCTATACGTATGTATATGTTTATAATGAAGACACCAACGATAATAATATTACATTTCGAAGACTATGAATTTTGTATACCTATTACTTTTTTTTGGCGATTACAACAACGAAACCTAATATAGTTTTTATCCGATCTAATATATATATATTTATATATACAGAATAATAATAATATATTATTGTATCGTGTATATAGTCAATATTATTATGAAATACGACGATACGAGATATTATTATACGATTGCGTCGACAATAATATTATACGCGCGTGCTCGTGTGTTTGTGTGTTATGGATATGTGAAAACTTTTTCGAGTTTTATATATACGACACGTACCGAGAAGGCTTTTATATTTGTAGTTCGATTGGTCCACGTGAGCAAAAAAGTATTTGTTATATAT